>PVJN01044686.1:0-17222 GCA_004026805.1 Lasiurus borealis | reverse complement strand
TAAATGGGCATGCCACAATGAAATCAACTAAACTCTTATACATAAACACGGAGGTTGTTACAACATTTTTGCTGTTATGAACCTCTGCCTCTGCCCCAGACCATTAGTCTGGTTTGTGTCTTTATGAACTATTCTCAGTGGCCAAACAATTATTTAAAAACTATCTACTCATCTAAGGGTTTTGTTTTGTTTTGTTTTATAAAAATGGTATCATTCCCTAAAATTCACTCCTTCTCTTAAAAATACTTTATGAAAGTTCTTCCAGAGAAGACTTTAAATAGTTGCATTATATTTCATAGGTACTACTCATTGTCCAGCCATTTTCCCAGATAGGCATTCAGGTTATCCCTTGGTTTTTATCATGAAATAATTCCGCTCCTGAGATCCCGAAACATAAATGCTGGTGTATCCACGTGTTTCCTTCCAGGGTGTCAGGTCAAAGCAGTGAGATTGCTGAGTCCAGTGGCATATTTGCAATGTGAATAGATTTGTTCGGTCCATGTCTTAGAATTCAAGTTGTTCTGCCAGTTTCTTTCATGCCCATGCTCTTGCTAGAAATATCTTATCTGTCAACATATACACGAGGAAACTGGTACTCATGATAGTAATGGAGCCTGCTTACAGTCATACAGCTAAATATTTCAGAGTCAGGATCGAGACCTCAGTCTCCTAGTTCTTTGGTCAGGACAGTTTGCTTAAAAAAGAACTTTTGGGAAGTGCTAGGGAGTTGATAAAGTGATTAAAAAACAAAAAACAAAAAAGATATATCAGTAAGCTATTGGTGTATCACAAAGTACTCCAAAACTTAGTAACTTAAAATGAGAGCCATGTATTCAGTTACGATTCTATGGGTCAGCAAATAGGCTGGGCTCTGCTAGGAGGATCTTCTGTCTGAGTTGGGTTCTCCATGTCTGTGTGGTCAGCTGGATGCCATGGTCCTTCTCCCGTGCTTCTCATCCTCCTGCCCACTATGCCAGGCCTGTTCTCCTGGCAGCGGCCCAGAGAGGGTGTAAGTGTGTAAGACCAACCAAAGCTTAGGCTCAGAGCAGGGCACTTCCACTTTTGCTATTCTGGATGGTCCGAGAGAGTCACAGGGCCAGTCCAGACTTGAAGGGTGATGAAATCGGACTTGCCAGTCACTAGAAGTTGCAGAGCCTCAGAGCAAAGGGCTGAGGCAGAGGCGACTGAGAGAGAATGGGAGCCAAACTGGCAAACAATGCACCACATTCTCAGTTTCCTTCAGTTTTCCCCCCACTTTCCTAACAACCACTCCAGTATCTTGGCATGGCTGTTTGGAAAGTCATGGCTCTGTAAGACAATAAAGTAAGTCATATTTGTTGTGAAATTTCACAAAGTTACCCCAAGGTACCTGAGGCACATTTGGAGCACCACCATATTAGGTCAGACTTCTTTCCAACTTTAAAAATAGGTTTGTCAGATACAAATTAACCACTCTGGCTGTTCTGGTCTCATTACTTGTACTGCATTAGATGGAGAGTTGCTGACTCATCTCTTCTTTCTGGCTCTGCAGCTGTGAAGAGCACTGCTTGGGGTTGTTCTTTTTGTGTCTTTTTTGGCGCATATGCCTTTTTAAAAGTTATGTCTCTGTAATGCTCTATCTCATACAATAAACAGGGGAAGAGGTGGGTGTTAGAGGTCATAAAAATAGCGGGCAATAAGCGTAGTTAAACACAGCAAGCTTCCTTCTGGTATTTCAGCAAGTGTGTGCCCTTGGAGATGAGAGAGGGATGTGGGACAGGCCCGATGGGCGACCCTTGGCTGTGACACAGGGCTCAGGCGAATGCAGTGTGTGGGTGCAGAGACAGCCCCTGGGGGTGGCTAGGAGTGCCCAGGGGAGAACAAGCTCTAAATTTAAAAATTTCTGGCGCTAGCCAAATACAAAATGGGTCTAGGGTGTGGGTTGAGGATAGGGGGGGAGCACACAGCGTTAGTATTCTGGTTGTCCTTTCCTGCATCAGCAGCTCAGGGTGGAAAATGACTTCTGTTACATTCCTGCTTGTCGGTCGTTACAGATCAGCATGGAAGGAAAAGGAACTGATGTGGCACTCTGCTGACTTTCTACACGGGGCTTCTTTCCAGGTGTGTGGGTGGGGCAGCCGCTGGTTCTTCCTTGCTGGGCAGAGGCCATCGACACCTGCTGGGAGCCGGGTTCTGAAGGTGGGATCCAGCGTTCCAGCACCTTTCATGGTGGAAACCTGGGGAGGCACCTCAAATACGCATGCCCCCCAGAGCTATAGATTTCAGAGACTTTCTGTACCAGAAATTTCCCTCTGAGGAAAACAGGAGACAGGGAAAGTGGAGACCCTTTTGTTTATTTGGATGTATGAAAAGAAGTGGGTCAGCTATGTGTTTCCATAGAGACTCATTGAAATCAGACAAACTGACACCAATACTGATTTATTTTCCTATTCAAGCCCCTTTAAAAGAGCACTTTAGTCTGAGTTGGTTCTTGAATATAAACAAGACCACCAAGTTATCTTTCTCAATAGTTATGTCTGTCACTTGCAAATAGGACTTAAAAAAATAATAAGATTAAGATTATCCAAATTCATGCCATACCAGTTTGTGGAGTAAATATAGCACATGCTTTAAATACAGGGGTTGTATTCTCGGCACTTTCAATTTAATTCTACTTCTTAAGGTCATATTTGTTCTTGCTTTACGCCAAACGGATTTGCTGTTGGTGACCTCGGCAGCCACGTGGTAAGGGTTTGGGTTACTCAGTTGGACACATCAGATGCACTCCTGGATGACCAGTTCAAATTAGACTTTTAAACCCAAGGCAAGATGAGGCGGGGCACATGGAACACAACTGTGCACTGGGGAGTCCAGTCATCTGGGCCATTTAAACCATCGAGATGAATCGCAACTGAACTGTCCCAATCCCCCTCAGGCAGTCACGTCAGTAGGCATGCGTGGCCCCAGCTCCCCAGCTAGGGCGAAATGGAGAAACAGCCCACAGCTGGGCCCCGCCTCCCAGGAATGTGGGTCAGAGGATCCTGTTCCGTGGGGTAGGTTTTTCCTGTCTGGACCGTTTCCTTTGCTCAACTCCTGACCTTTGCAGACACAGAGTAAGTGGGTCAGCTCTGAAACATGGGCCGTAGAGAGCGAGTCTTATCATTTGTTCCAGACTCGTGCGGCAGAGCCAGGGAGGCTGCGAGGCGCGTGGGTGGTCCGGCTGTGTGTGCAAGTGAGAGTGTAGATGAGAGGGTTTGTGTGCATGAAGGTGAGCATGTGTATGAGTACAAATGGTAGATGTGACTGTGTGTGTGCATGTGCTTGAGTGTGGATAGGGGTGTGCCTAAGTGTGAGTGTGCCTGTGCTCTCACAACGCAGTGAGGGAAGCAGCATAGTCCATGGCCTTCGTCCACGGTTAACCCTTAGTTGCCTGGGTCTGGACTTCCCCAGTGACCAAGGTGACCCAGGGTCATTCTTCCTCTTTTATACTTGTCTCTCAGAAAGTTGCTATCTTCACAGGTATGTTGGTGGGAGGAAAAGGAAACAATTTCTGGAGTGTGATGGAAAGGCCGGGAGTTGAAACTTTTGGCTAAAATTAGGTGAGGTTCTGATGGATCAGCACAAAAGTAAGGCATTTAAGTGACTGGCTTCCTTTCTGCACAGGTCAAGGATCCTGTGTCCTGTTTCTCTAGCACAAATGTTTGTCAAATAAATGGATTCTTCTGTATTTAAGCAATTCTTTTCACCCACATAGACAGGTGCCAGTCCGGAGCTGGTGTGTGATAAGACTGTGATGCACAGTGCTTGGCAAGGTAGCAATATGGACCTCCTGGACAGAAGGCTGCTCTTCTGTTTTAAAGAACGTCAACTGTCCACTCACGGGCAGAGGGGCTCCGGCCCACCATCACCCCACATGCACTAGTGTGTTGGCAACAGAGGGAAGTCTGTGCTTATTCTCTTGGGATGTGTCTAGCCTTGCTGTGGCTCTCTGATGACAGCCTCCTCCCACTTGTACATGGCTAGGAACCTGTAGACACAGTTCAGGGTATTGAAATGTTGTAAGGTGGTGCAGGTCATCTCTTTCCTCATATTGCTGACCCTGAGAAATAAAATCAGTCCTAACCCAGGAAAGCCACAGAGAGATTCCTTTTCCTTGCCGTTTTCTAGGAGTACCTGCCAAGGTGGAAATCTACACACCGAAATTTAACTCACTAGTCCTTTCAAGTGCTAGACAAATCTGAAAAGTATTGCCGAGTGACTAAATAATAGCTATTTGTTAATCTTCAAATTATTTCTAAGGTGTTTCTTTTGTTGTTGTTTGTAAGCATCTGGTTAGAAAGAGTAAACTACCTTAGCCCTGGCCAGGTGGCTCAGTTGGTTGGCTGTCATCCTGTCCACCAAAAGGTTGCTGGTTTGAGTCCTGGTCAGGGCACATGTCCAGGTTGCGGGTTCCATCCCCAGTCCAGGTCTTTGCAGGAGGCAGCTGATTGATGTTTCTCCGCCCCCCCCCTCCTTCTCCCTTCCTCTCTCTCTCTCTCAAATCAATAAAAACATTTTAAAAAAACAATAAAAATAACTTAAAAACAAAGAAGGAAGGGCAGGCAGCCTTTCTTTGAGAATGTGAATTTATAAACTGATGAAAATTTATTATTCCTATTTACAACAGACTGTGTAGTAGTGTTCCACTTCCCAGATAGGTCTCTTTGATAAACACATAAGAATAATCTAAAAGCCAATGACCAAATAGGATAACTATGTACTAAAATTGTCCGTATTAGTATCAAATTTTAAGAATTTCTTGCAAATTAAGAATGATAGACATTCTAACACAAATACAGGTAAAAAACATAACAAAAAATATAGAGAGGAAGAAGAAAAAGGTTAGTAAATATCTGAGTACTTTTGGCTAAAATTAGATAAGCAAAGAAATGCATCTTAAAATAATGAAACTCTGGCAGCAAGGAATGAGCACACCCAGCACCCACCCAGATCTCAGGTTCCCAAGCTCATCTCTAATGAAAGGAACCATCTCCTGGAAGACATGACACTTTAGTGAAAACAAAGAAAACAAATCTAGGCGGTCTCGAATAAGAATGAAAAAAAAGTGTTGCATTTTTAAAAAACAATGCTTGGGAGAATACAGGCCCAAATGTAACATGGATGACACTTGTGTACTGCTCAAGTTATGTTAGATTACTAAATTTAAAAAAAAAGTCATACCTAAATCAACATAACACTGTTGAAAAATGGACTGGGGCTTGGTTCACATTTAAAGCCATGGCGACTATTTCAGAAGTTGGTGTGTTCTGGAGGGTGGACTCCAGCAGCCTCACACAGACACAAGGGCTGTGAGCCAGGGCAGATGCAGGGGTGAGACTCCACTGCACAGAGGGCTGTGGGCTCACTGATCTTTTCTACAGCAATGTAAAGAGCTCTAACCTATGTAATAAAAGCCTAATATGCTAAGTGCCCAGTCAACTGGTTGTCTGTTCAACCAATCAATGTGTAATATGATAATGATATGCTAAGGCTTCTCAACCTCTCACTCTGATGCACACTGACCACCAGGGGGCAGATGCTTCAACCAGCAGGTTAGCTTGCTGCTGGGGTCTGGCCTATCAGCACTGAGCAAGACAGGCAAGACATACCCTGGAGCCTTCCCAAAGCACCTCCCAGGCTGGCCAACTTCCCGTGTCCCTCCTGGCCCCAATTTTGCACCAGTGGGGTTCCTCAGCCTGGCCTGCACCCTCTCACAGTCCAGGCTGAGGGTCCGCCCCCCGACCCAAGTACACAAATTTTGTGCACTGGGCCTCTAGTTTCCTTATAAGTGCAGCAGCTTATTAAGAAGTCCTGGTTTAAAGGGCTGACTTTGGATAAATCTCTTATTTCAAAGTCTTTAGATATGGGCAACCTAAAAACATTGGGGAAATTAGTGTTCCTACTTTTAAGGAAAGAATGGGAACCAGCTTTCCTTACACTGAGATTCTATAATAAACACATACAGGCCTATATACCCAGGACTTTTTGTTAGGGCCTGTTCTCTGCACAATTAGGTCAGGATTTGGGCCCAAAAGCAGGAGAGGTAGATCTATTCAGTGCTAATATGATTATTTGTGGCACAGGAGGCAAATATTTGCATGTGGGTTATGTCAACTAACACAAAGTATCAACTTAAAAGAGGGTCCTGTGGGGAAACACTGGTTTGGGAAGCTAAGCTCTCACCAGAGACCCCAGGAGCAATCACAGCCCCACCCCAGGCCTCAGTCTTTCTGACCCGCTCTGCAAGTACATTTAATGCCGCCTCGTATTTGTTCAGGTTGCCTTTCTGGCCCTAATGTTCTGGAACTCTGCTGTGTGATTCGGGATCACACAGCAGAATCTCCAAAAATCCCACTCGTGGAGGGGCCATCTTTCCAAACTCAGAGTCAGAGCACTGCTTCCAGAAGTATCTGTCCACCTAAAGGAGGAAGCTCTAGTACTGTCATTTCCAGAGTATTTCATTTGCTTTTGGAGAGCACTAAACAATATTATACAATGGATCCCCAGCTCATTTAGGGTGCAGCGTGGATGGGAGAGTATAGCATGGATACCAAGCAAAGTCATGAAGAGACTTGGTCTTTAGAGTTTTCACTCCCTTTCTTTCTGTCTTCAATTCTTTCCTTATTTGCTGCTACACATGTCTTCCCCAAGGAGGCCAGAACCCCAGTACTTCCACAAAATTATGTGGGGTTAAAGGAAGGAATAGGGGGAAGGGGCCCCCAAATTTAATACTTTTAGTTCTATTTCTTTCATGCTTCTCAATCTTTCATTTCCATAGAGCCTGATGCCTGCCTGACGGCTGGTAGACAAGGAAGTGATTGGAATAATTTACACTAAGGGGTGAATGGTCCACTGCAGACCCCTTCATTCTGTGATCCTCCTCCCAGGCCACTTAAAGGAGTGACTGAGAAATCCAAAGGGAATGGACAAGTCAGAGTTACATTCATTTAAATAATATTATTTAAGCACTGTCATGGGTAGCCCATAGTTCCCTGCCTTCAAGCATGGAGATAGTGTAGTTAATATTATACTTTTAAAGCTATGATTTCCAAACTTCGGATGGTGCAGCATTATCAGATAAAAAATGAACATCTATCTAAATGATTGAATATACATATACATATACACATACACACAATCACTGCACTGAAATGCTGAATATAAACATGCAGGTTTTAAAGAGAGAGAAATAATCAATATTTTAAAACTATTTTATTTTTACTTTAAAAATATGTTTTTTGATCTCTCTCCAATTTGTGTTTGAGAGGAAGTCGTAAGAATGAAATACTTCTCACATGAACCCTACACACATATCTACAACGCTGAAAGAAAACTAGTGAGTGTCTCTTGTCTTTCTTCAGGGCACTCTGACCCCACCCAACAGGCAACAGAGGAAGGGGGAAGGGATCGGTCTGTACAGTGTTAGTAGTCTGATTAAAAAAAAGAGAGAGAGAGATAAAGTTCTAGTGGCTTCTTCCTGAACTCCAATTACAGTGGTACCTCGAGATACGAGTTTAATTCATTCCGTAACCTTGAGGCGTGGGAAACTATGAGACGCTAGAGTCGAGGTAAACTGGTGCGTCGTGTGCAGCCGGCCGATCCACGAGATTACTCCTATCTCAAATGCTGCTCGTATTTCAAAGCAAAAATCGCTCGCTCAAAGGCTCGTATCTCAAAAATCTCGTATGTTACGGCACTCATATCTCGAGGTACCACTGTAATTATCTTTTTTAAAATATATTTTACTGATTTTTTACAGAGAGGAAGGAAGAGGGATAGAGAGTTAGAAGCATCGATAAGAGAGAGAGACATTGATCAGCCGCCTCCTGCACGCCCCCTACTGGGGATGTGCCCGCAACCAGGATACATGCCCCTGACCCGAATCGAACCTGGGACCCTTCGGTCCGCAGGCCCACACTCTATCCACTGAGCCAAACCGGTTTCGGCCCAATTAATTATCTTGAGGGTGCATTCACTGATCTGCATGCCTTATTGAAAACGAGGGCAGGTTAGATCCAGGTTTTGTAGAACTTAGGACTGTTACAATTTCTGAGGAGAGGAAACTTTTTAAAGAAAAACAACACAACAAAAATCTTTTGCAACTTGTACAAACTCCTTGACCCTAGGAGCACATGCCTAGGGCTCTCCCAGGCAATGGTCGGGCCCCTGTGGGGTCTTCCAGCTGGGAGACAGCCTTGAGCAGGTTTGAGGAGGCTGCTCCTGAAATGAGCAAGCTCGGAAAGAGAGCTCCTTTGCCAAAGCGTGCTCAATGGCCTGGAATTTATATTTCCTTCTCTGGTTGGGTCCTCTTCAACACACTCCCCTCTTAGAAAATCCTGCCTTCTGTGCTAAATTGTTTAAAGCACAGTGAACTCTGAGGTCTGGCGATGATAAGAATGGAGCAAATGTTTAGATAGCATCACAGCCATTCGCCCTGGCTGTCTGTTTTTCTTCACCACCACCAACCCCCCTTCCCTCCCGCCCCCCAAACTCTGAGCCGTGGTCTCAGGATTAACAGTGCTCCTGGCTGGAGGAGGAGGATGCACAGCTTTCTGGTAAAGAACAGTCTGGACTTCCCTAAAGTAAGTCACCCTGTCAGCTCCTGCCCACTGAGGGGGCCCCTTTCCCCTATTCCTTCCTGGCAGGCAAGAAATTTGAGATGAAACTGGTCTTGCAGAAATCTCTGCTCTCTCCCTTTTAAGGCATTGTGTTCCCTGTAAGAGGATGATGGAAAACCCAAGCACAGGCCGTGGCTTCTGGAGAACCCTTATGTCCCGGAGAACACTGACGTGCAGGAGGGGAGAGCCATGGACTTGAAGCTGGGGTCAGGCAAGGGTCTCAGTGTGGACTCCAAGGCGGTAAAAAGTGGGAAGGCCCAAGAGAGATTTAGTTTTTGAAAATGACAAGTCCACTCCTCCTCTCCACTCCTTTCTCCACCTGTGCACACCGAAGAGGAGCGTCTGCCTCCACGTCATTCTTTTCTTATATTCCTGACATTTCTCCCATTTCTCTGTCTTCTGAGTGTTGGAGGCAAGACTAGGGAGCCAGCTGCAGCCCAGCGGTGCCGCGAGGTCCCCACGTGCCCTGGGGGAACGCAGTCTGCGGTGCCTGCTTTTTAATGTCCGGAGGCAGATCCTCGGGAGGCCGGGGCCTGGCGACCATCAGCCTCGGGTCTGTGATCCGATGTCAGGAGAGCTCTGGCTGCCGGGAAGTGGCCCAACCACCAGCTTCCGGGCCACGTGGACGTACTGGGTCCTGGACGACCCGGCTGATCTCTCTCCTCTGCGGGGCCTCTCCTTCCTGCGCCCTCTCCTCTGGGGGCGCTGGTCGGCATCGCAGGCCGCTCTTCCGCCCCTCGCACGCTCCACAGCCCCGCAGCGTCCTCTAGCCGCGGCTCCCGCTGCCTTTCGTGCTGACCCCACAGGCTGCTTACGGTGCCCTCCGAAGCGACGTGAGCCCGTGGTTTCCTTCTCGCGATCTCTTACGGTCACATGGTCACATCCGGACCTCTTTACATACGGGGCTTCCTATTCTGAGCAGGTGCTGCATCCCACCCACCTGGCAGAAGTAGGGTCCCCTCTGGCCCCGTCACCGAACCCGCTGGGCAGCAGCCCCTGGGCCCCGAATCCTCCTCTCGGGACTGCGGGGAAATTCTCTGGACCAAAGTGAGTCTCAGCTTGGAAGTGGGCGGGGCGAGGCAGATCTGTTTTTACCCATCATGCTCAGTGAGATGGGGCAGGGTCTGTGAGCCACCACGTGACTGGCCTTCACCACGTGACCAGTGATGTGCATGCAGCCTAGGGACTGGTAGGCTCAAGTCAGGTGACTGATACATCCTCCAATCAGCGGGCTGCTGGGGCTGGCGTGGAACCAGGCTTCCTGTGGTTTCAGAGCTGCCAGGTCCCATGTCCCCCGCGTCCTCCACTGGCCTCACACCCAGGCCCGAGTCGTCCTTCCTGGCCCTGGGGGAGCCCTCAGCGTGCCAGAGGGTGAGTACTGGGGTGGCTGTGGACAGAGGTTCGGAGAGGCCGAGTGCGCAGGGAAGCGTCAGTGCGCCCCCTGCTGGAATTTGCGTACAAGGTCAAATGCATTACAAATTCAGCCGGAGAGCAGGACGCTTTACCTGGGACTTGGTTTACTGAGGAAAGAGCGTCATGTTCCGAAACCCTGAGTCCCGCATCGCGATCGTCAGGTTATTGAACAGAAACGGAGGTTTCTGCAAAGGGAACGATAAACCAGTAAGCCGCCTGTTGGAGGGACTTCCTGCACGTTTAACAGTCTGGTGAGAACTCAGACATTTGCTGGGCCTGGGGGGGCTGAACTACTGTCCTTCCATGTCCCTAAACTGCCCTGCGCCCTCCACAGCCACATGCCAGCCGCGGGACTTTGAATGGCGTCGTGTCGTACTCTGAGGGGGGGGAAAGGGAGGGAGAAAGGGTTGCAGGGAGGTCTCCGCTTCGCAGAAACTTGTGAAGTCTGCACGTCTGAGGATGATACTCCCCAAATCCCCACCCGATGTCTGTACTCAGGAGCCTGGAGCCCGTGGTTTAGGCACCACTGCCACCTGGTGGCCGCAGACTCGAACTACACTCCAGGGTTTTTGTTATTCTTTTCTTTTCTTTTTTTTTTGGAAGAGTGAAAGAAATTCCCTTTAAACGTTGAAAGTGTAAGCTTATAGTTGTGAAGCTTCTTCAAAGTACATGTCAGGAAAATGGAAGCAGCCAGGGCTGCCTGATTCTGGGCTTCACAGGACTGCAGTCAGTCAGAAATGGTTTGAATTTCTATAGCATCAGGTTCCCGGAAGTGAAAGAGCCACAACAGGTGACAAAGATGAGGTATCAATGATTTGAATGATCTTTCATTTGGGATTGTCTCTTTCACTCTTTCTCTCCATTTGGATCCCAAGTTGCTTTCAACGAGCCCATTTATGATATCTGTATTTGAAATGCAGAAGAAGCAGACCTGATCTCACGCTTCCACCCTTGAACTCTGGCTCTTGTTGGCCTGCACAAGTCTGAAGGGAGCCCAACTCTGATCAGAAAGAACCCAGCGAAGAATAAAATACCACTCCAGAAATTAAGAGTCCTCCGTACGAGTGGAATCTACGCCTCAGAAAACCCGGTTAGACGGTTAATGAAGCTGAATAGCAGATGATGTCCCTAAATAAATGTCTCCTTGCTCTTCAGAGCCCTGCACTCCCCATTTTTATACTTTTTAATTTCAGGTTTCTTGAGGTCCTTGACCTTACACTTTGCTAAGCCAGGTTTGGGGAGAAGAAGGGTAAAAGTGAAGAAAGGAAGAGACTCGTGTCTGTGGGAGGTTTGGCCCAGTGCTCTATGATTTTCTAGAGTTCTTTCACTTTCCACTGTGAAGTGAACAACCAAGGCGGAGAGAATTTACACATGGTCCCTGTTAAACAGCATGGAGATGGCAAGAATAAACCGTGACACTAGATCTCCCTGCATGAGTGCAAAGGATAGACTCTTCTCAAGCAGGCCTGACTCCTTCCCTCCTCCTCCTCCTCACATGGTTTCATGATAAACTTCCCAAAGAGCTGCAGTATTTTACATCAACCCAGGAACTAAAAAGGGAGGAAGATTCTCAGCAGAAAAGCATTAAATCCATGCTGTCCTTTCTTTCCATATTATGCATGAACAAGCTCAGTGCAGAAGAAGGCAGCCAGAGGAAGGATTTTTACCCTGGATTTAGGAAGCAGGCATCTTAATTTTTAGAGCTGAGCTGTCACACACTTTATAGCTCCCTCTTCTAACTTCTAAGTGCCATAAATTTCTGGAGTCTCTGGTCTCAAAACTCACACGTAAACACCATGAATGAGTTGCCACTGAAGCAGAGCTGGGAAGCGAGTGACCGTAAGTAAGGAGCATGTTCAGACCTTGGCTGATGAAGTCCATTGTCCATCCACGTGCAGGCAGCTGGGGCGGACTGCCGTGCTTCCTGGTTAGAGCAATCGGGGCAAAATGGGAGGCCTGAAGGTACAGCGCCATCAGGTCTAGATGGGGGCCTGCCCTTGGTCTAGATGCTTCCACAGTGCAGGTGGCAACAGGCATCTGAGTATGGCTGTGATGAGGTCAGGGTACCTGGGCAGCAGCCCTGGTGGTAGTTGAAGACTGGCTCTGTGCCAGGCACTTGCTCATTGGTGATAGTGATTAAACTACATGGTGAATGGCCCTCCCAAGTCTGTCTTTGTCGGCTCTGGCAGTGTACAAGAGCCATGTTGGAGGACTTACCGCAGACTTCTCTGGGATTCCTATCGGATGGGGACAAGGTGGATGTAGGAGAACCTTAGAAATAATTACAGGTTTTACTGTAGAGGGAGAGGACTGTGTATTTCTTTTTCTGCAAAGAGCCAGCTAATAAACACTTTGGGTTTTGTAAATTACACAGCTTATTTCCACCCCTTAAGTGCTCAGTGGCACAGATGTTGCCACACACCGTGCCTGATAAGCCTGGCCGTGTTCCTGTAAAACTTTATTTACAGAAAAGAGGTGGTGGGTGGGATTTGGCCCTCGGGCCTTGTTTGCCAACCCCTGGGATGAGGGAAGGAGCAGAGATGTCGTCATAAAACCCCAAATCCAGTCCCTGTTCCACCATGCACCAGATTCTTGACCTTAGGCAAATTTTCTGTGAGCCTGTTTCACCGTTAGTGAAAAGGGGTTGATGACACTTAACTGCTCAGAGCTGCAGTAATTGTGCACAGAAGGAACATGCCACAAGGACGAGGCTTTCCCTCAAAACTCCCCCCATACTTGGGGTGGATCAGCGGCAGGTGGCCGTTAAGGCTACCCTCGTAGTCTTTGATGGTCATCTTTGCTTTATTTGTTGGACCTGACTCAGTGAATGAAGTGTCTTTCCTTCTATTTGTATTCTGAAAGTAGGTCTTTCCAAACTCACTGATGTGCTATTTCAAGCTGTCTGGCACAGCTCAGGGCTGTGCGGAATCCCCTGGCAATTTCACCACACCAGAACACTGGCTACCCTCACATTTTAAAATTATGACAGAATCCAAAACAGATGTACCAGATCTAGAGAAGGCTAGAGCAGCATTAATTGGCTCTGTGGGAATGCCCTTCATAAGCACATTGTTAGGCAGACATTTGTGATAAGAGCCAAGCAATAAAAAATCCCAGCGTGTTCTAAACACTGCAATGCTGGCAGTTTGCAACAAAATTTGGAAGGCCTGGAAAACTGAAACAGAACTGACTAAGTTTATGGCACAGCCTTTCATGAAAATGAAAATGTCACTGGTCAGAGAAATGAGGGTTTGGATGGGGAAAAATGAGATCGTATTTAGATGAGTGGAACTTTTAAGTATGATACTGATTAGTACTTGGTTATTTAGAATATGAACTGGGCCACATTGCTGCTGGATTCTTTGTCAGGGCAAGTTCATAATATAATGAACAGGAGCTATATAAGGCATGTTCACTCAAATACTGCAAGGAAGTAGAGATAGGGCAATTATGAACATTATTTATAAAAATTAGTAAACTTGAACAAGATGATGACAATAATGCTATTTTTATATCAAAACCCATGTCCTTGCAGAGAGAGAAAAAAAGCTGTTACAGAGATAATTAAAGCTGTGTAGAATTGGTTTCCAATATCTTATGAAAGTTGTACAAAGGAAAAGGAAGAATAAGGCTTTTAAAAATATAGCTATAAAGACTAAAAGCTTTGTCCTTAAGGCAATGTATAAGTAATGCTTCTTTCACATGGTACTAGAAGTTCTAGCCAGAGCAGTTAGGCAAAAAAAAAAAAAAAAAGAAATAAAATACATCCAAATTGGAAATGAAGAAGTAAAGTTATTTCTACTGCAGATTACATGATCCTACATAATAATTCTTAAGGGTCCCCAAAAATGAGCCCTGCTAGAGCTAAGAAACAAATTCAGCAAAGTTGCAGGTGTAAGATCACATGCAAAAACTAGTTGTATTTTATACACTACCAATGAATAATTTGAAGAGGAAATTAGGAAATAATTCCATTTATACTGACATGAAGAAAAAATACAATACTTAGGAATAATTTTAATCGAGGTGATAGATTTGTATACTGAAAGCTATAAAACATTGCTGAAAGACATTTAAGAAGACTTAAATATGCAGCTGCAAAAAGAATCTCTTCCCCTTTGAGAAAGCATAGAGGGACCTGGAGAGTATTGTGCTAAGAAAAATAAGTCAGTGAGAGAAAGACAAGTATTTCATGATCTCAGTTATATGTGGAACCAAATGAATAAACTGACACAAAAAAAAAAGGATACAGAGACATTGAAGCATGCAACAGACTGATGTATTTCAGAAGGAAGGGGGGGTGTGGGAAGAGATTAACCAGTGAACTTAAATGCATAGCCCATTGACAGACAATAGTTCGGGAAAGGCCTGGAGAGGGGAAGGGAGTGGGGTGGCGGGGGTTAATGAGGATAAAGGGATGGACATCTGTAATACTTTAAACAATAAATATATTTTTTTAAAAAAGAGAGAAAAAAGACCTAAATAAATGGCAAGACATGATTTTATGGTATGAAAGACTTCATATTGTTAAGATAATAAAACAATTTACAAATTCGAATGCAATTCCTGACAAAATTCTAACAGTACTACAAGGAAATCCGAATGGCCAAAACAATCCTGAAAATGAAGAATGAAATTGAAGGACTCACACTTTCTGATTTCAAAACTTAGTTCAGAGCTATGGTCATCAAAACAGTGTGGTTCTGGCATAGGATAGACATATAGATCAAAATAATAGGTTTGGAAATCTATAAATAAAACCATATCTATGACCAAGTGATTTTCAACAAGGGTGCCAAGATCATTCAATGGAAAAAGAATGATGTCTTCAACAACTGGTACTGGGACAACTGGATAACCACAAAAGAAATGAATGCATTTGTAAAAGAATGAATTTGGACCCTCACCTTATACCAGTGGTTGGCAAACTGCGGCTCACGAGCCACATGCGGCTCTTAGGCCCCTTCCACAAAATACCATGGCCTGGGCAAGTCTATTTTGAAGAACTGGCGTTAGAAGAAGTTTAAAATATTTGTCTCTCAAAAGAAATTTCAATGGTTGTACTGTTGCTATTTAGCTCTATTGACTGAGTTTGCCGACCACTGTCTTACACTATAAATAAACAATCCATGAGTCAATCATCTAAATATGAGATCTAAACTAAAAAACTTTTAGAAGAAAATAATAGGAATAAATTTTCATAACCTTGGATTTGGCAATGGATTCTTAATATTACACCAAAAGCATAAGCAGTAAAAAACAGATAAATTAGAGTTGATCAAGATTAAAATGTTGTATCAGAAAGTGCATTTTAAAGACAGTGAAATAAAAACCTACAGAGTGGGAGAAAATATTTATAAATCATACATATGATAAGGGATAATATCCTGAATATGTAAAGAACTCCTACAATCCAATAACAAGACAATCTGATTTTAAAAATGGCAAAAGGACTTGAATGCACACTTCTCCAAAAAAAATTATACAAATGGCCAAGAGGCACGTGAAAAGATGCTCATAATTATTAATCATTAGGAAAAGGAAACCACAATGGTGGCTGTAATTAAGACTCAAAAACAAAGACAAAAGTGTTGGTGAGGATGTAGAGAAATGGGAACCCCTGTATGTTGCGGATAGAAATGTAAGAGAGTGTAGTCCTTGTAGAAAACAGTATAGATTCTCAAAAAGTTAAAAATAGAATCACTATATGTTCTAGCAATTCTACTCTTGAGTATACAGTGATGCACCGCCACATTATAATGCTTCTTCTGTCAGTGACTTACTGCATGTACACCAGTGGTACACCATTAGTCCAGGTGAGCAGCAGGTTGGACCAGCTAGATTGGTGGAAGTGCCCTCTGTGATGTTCACACAACAAAAAATTCGCCTAAGGATGTATTTTTCAGGACATATCCCTGTGTTAAGTGGTGTATGATGGTATACGAAAAGTAATTGGAAAAAAGGAACTTAAGCTGGAAACAATCCAAATGTCCATGGATGGATGATAGATATAGTTATAACTATACAATGGAATATTATTCAGCCTTGAAAGGAATGAAATTCATATACATTGCTGAAACCTAGATGAATCTTGAAGATGTTGTGTTGCGTGAAAGAAGTCAGTCACAAAAGGCCACTATTGTATGATTCTTTTATGTGAAAAGTGTAGAGAATAGGTAAATCCATGGAGACAAATCTCAGCTTGGTGGTTGGTGCGGGGAGGGCAAAGAGGAGAGACTGCTGAATGGGCACAGGGTTTTATTTTGAAGTGATGGCAATGTTTTGGAACTAGATAAAGATGGTGCTTTTACAATGTTGAGAATGTACTAAATGCTGCTAGATTGTTCAGTTTAAAATGGTTGATCTTATGTTATATAAATCTCACTTCAATAATTTTTAAAGATTAATAGCTAATAGCAACAACTACTTTTTAAAACACTGTATTAGGAGCTGTATTATGTGATTTACATATGTTACCTTTCACTACAACAATTCTATGAGGCGGTAGTATTCAATTTTATACCTGAGAAAACTGGTAGAGTGTTGGCCATTTGGAAATAGGTAGATGATAACTTTATACAAGAAGGTGATAGAGTTTTTATTTGGTAGAATAATGATAATTGCTACAATTTATGAGCATGCACTACATATGTGAAGTGATTTCTTCACAAAAACCCAAGAATGGAAATCTCCTCCTGCCCTCCTTACAAACAGTAACTGGGCTCAAGGGCTTGGCTAAGAAGGAACCGATTGCTTCTAAGCAGTTATTTCAAAGTGTTGGGTAACCAAGGATGAAACCGTTGATAGGAAGTGGCTAACTGAGGAATCTCTTTTCTATTCTGGACGGACCAAAAGGCACAGTTATAAAGGTAGGGTATGGGGAGAGAGTTGAGAGGTGATTGAAGTAGTAAAAGAAACCATCTGGAACTTTAAAAACAGTTATAAGCAGTATTTATGTATCTTCTAAAGTTTGTGGTTCTGGTTTTAGAGCTTGAGAAAGAGGTCAGGTCCTCAAGAACCCTCAGTCATTGCAGTTTTTATGTCAATTCAGAGTTAGTGTGATGCTGTTGCAATATAATGAGCTTGAGCCAAGCTTTGTTGAGACAGATAGACACACAGACATACACACACATACGCACACACACATGCACACGCACACCCAGAGCGGGGGGG
>PVJN01044685.1:0-17223 GCA_004026805.1 Lasiurus borealis | reverse complement strand
TAGAAAAACCTGCAGGGTTCTTGTAATTTTAAAGGGCAGAAAGTTGGTAGCAGCAATTTTACAGCACACATTAATGTTGCTGATCTACTAATTTACCTCACTGGCATGAAGCAACAACTAGAGCAGATAGGTGTCCCCGGATTTGTGACACAAGACCTCAACTTCTGTAGGATGTCCTTGTCATCAAGGAGAGAGACAACAAGAATGTACGTAAGTGTCAGCCCATCCATGTGGTTTATGATTGTGCTCATAGGATTCCAACCTGCTCCTGACCTCCTCTTCCTCCTAACCTATTAAGTGAACTTTGGGCTCCATCAATCAGAAGCCAAGACAGTCTTGCAGGGTCCATTAAGTATCTTTCTCAGTGGTGCTGCAAATGTGATAACTCTATATCCTGCTACTTTTATTTCTCTGGTAGACTCTGCTTGATATAAGCAGTGATCTCAATAGGAGATAGAAAAAAATAAGAAAGTTAAGTGGAAATCAAAGTAAGACTTCTTATGAAATCCTTTTAAAATGTTATTGGGGAAAAAAGTATGTGGAGAACCAAACCATTTATTTTTGGAAGCCAAGGAAAAAGGGACTTTAAATATCAACAATGTTAAATGTCCATGAAGCTCTACCAAGATAAAGATTAGATGGTATACCTTAGATTTAGTAATTATAGAATCATTCTGCACCTTAAAGAAGTTCCAGAAGATGTATAAGTGTGGGGAGCTGCCCTGGTCATACGCGGGTATCAGAGACCTGAAAGCAGGCTCTGGACATAGCTCTCTGCTTTCTCACCCTTCAGTTTAATAAACGGAGATGTGAATGCAGAGTTTAGACATAACTAAACAGCTTGGCTTAAAAAATGTTGATGCCTATGTGCAAGATCTTGCAAGGTCTTGATTACTTAGAAGGTCAGTGACTGTGTTTGCAAATACGTACCTGATTTGTGTAACCCCCTCCTCTGCATGTGCTTAAATACTATGCTGGAAATAAACTTGGTGCTGCAGACTCAAGTCTCAGACCTCCCAACTCCATCTTTTCTTGTCTGTCTTTTTCTTATCCTCACCCCCTCAATCAGGTACTGTTCGATTGCCAGCAGGCTCCGGCATATAAGAATGGAAAGCAGATTGCAATTGATTTGAAAAATATACAGAACTCCTGAATTTGGAGCTAGCAATTATTTATGCCTAATTTAAGAAAGTGAGAAGATTGAAATAGTAACTATAGGGGATAAAGAATTAATTTGTGTCTTTGAGAGACTTGTACATGTATATAGATTGAATGAAAAAAAACAGATAAGCAACATTGAAGATACGTGAGAACCATGTTTCTCACGTATCTTCAATGTTGCTTATCTGTTTTTTTCTTGTGAAGCAATAAGCAATATCTCAGTGGAAGCAAAAGAATATTAAGTCTGAGTCTACATTAAAGTTAGCCTTCAACACAGATATCTTCTGACGTTGATGAAAAGATATGCCCTAATAGGAGAAAAGAGAAGATGGTGGAGGTGAGGGAAAGAGTGGGGAAGCAGTCCATATGAGGGAAGCCTGATTTCCCACCAAAAGTGCTTCTGATGCTTACGCAAGATTCTGTCATTTTCATAAGTCACATTAGGTTTTTTCCTAAAATTTTTACACATGTGAAAACAAATACCAAATTCAGCCTAAACAGGAGTAAAAAAAAATTGCAATAAGGGAACTATTAAGAGTTAATACCACTTATTTTTCTTTAAAAGATTATTATTTATAAACAAAAGAGCTCTAAGTCTTCTGTTTCCCCTATTATTTATCACCAGCAGAAGGGACTATACCCCTCTAGAACTCTATCCTTGTCTCAGCCTAATTTAATCAGCAGACCTTGTTATTCAAAAGATGTGAGTCTGCCAAGCCAGTGTGGCTCAGTGGTTGAGTGTTGACCTATGAACTGGGCGACATGGTTTGATTGCTAGTCAGTGCACATACCAGAGATGTGTCTCAGTAACCACTGGGAGGCATTGAGGAGGCAGCCAATCAATGATTCTCATCATTAATGTTTCTCTCTTTCCCCTTCTCTCTTCCTCTCTAAAATCAATAAAAATAATTTTTAATGTCTAAAAAAATGTGAGTCTGTTTTAAAAAATGTAGAAATGTTTTGCACTTAAGATATGAAACCACATCAGAAGTTTCCTGAAGTATCTCAAGCAGAAGAAATACCATCATTCTGATGTTTGGATCCCATAAATGAACCCTGGAGTATAGAAGCAGAACCCAGAATACTCAAATAATAGAGTGCTGTACCCTCATGCTTCTCACCACACACACACTGTCATGTGTTTATTAAAACATGTATAAGAATATCTTCAATTAGATCATATTTGTTACCTGGGGTTATTATGAAAATATTACCTACACCAATGGTTGTCAAAGTGCGGCTCTTGAGCCACATGCGGCTCACGAACCATGGTTTGCCGCTCTGTTGACTAATGAGTTTACCAACCACGGACCTAACCCAATAAGGTTGATCTTGCTGATTCTTGCTACTGCTATGGAGAACTACTTGCTTTTGGGTATAGTCAATTAATTTTCCCCTCAATATACAGCATTTTGGTTTGTAATACGGGGTTAATTACAATCTACAGTCTGGCTAAGAAACATGGATGGGGCAAGATTTCCTTCCCTGGAATATGAGATAAGTGATTCTAAAAATTAAATTTAAGTAATAGGGAGTGCTGGAGTTGGAAAGATAAGTCCCAAATAATAGCTACAACTGCAAACTCTGTAAGCTTGAGAAAGTCAATCAGTAAGAGAGAAAAATGGAGAGGATGACTGATGGAAATGGAGCAGCCTTGAAAGAGAATGGCAATGTTGTCAAGGTAAGAAACTTTCAAACCTATAGAGAATTTTTGTGAATTTATTTGAGCCAAAACCAGGAAACAAAACTCAAGAGATTAAGATAATGCTCCAGAGAATGATAGTTTTCCACCTTATTTTATATATTGCAATCAAAAAAGAAGATGTGAGTTATATGAAATCCATTAGTGATAGATGAGGGAGGTAGAGAAAGCAAAGGGGTAGGTGACAGATCAGTCAGAGGCTGAAAGCCAGGCGACACAGACTTTATTAGAGGAAAGACCTGCCGGGCTGCCTTGCAAAGAGATCAGCAGCTGTGCAGCGGTTAGAACTCTTTTTGAGGAGAATGAGGGAAGGCACGAGAGCTGGTTGGTTAGTCAAAGTATATGTCCATACAAGGTGTTCCTTCTGGGTTGGCGCCATATCACAATTACAGTAACTCATCGCCATTCCAGAGACAGGTGGAGTGGTGAGTCTAACAGTGGAAAAAAGGTGAAACATTCTGGGATTGGATGAGCAGTAAAATGTTAGACACATACATCTTCTACAGAGGTGGGTACAGGATAGTTAACAGTCAACAATTAACATGATAAGAACAGCAATAAGAGGATATATGGTCCCTACCCAGGTGCACTGGTTGTGCGCTGAGGGGTCTGGAAAAGAGGGAATTATCCTTACATTTCAAAGATATCTTATGATAGATGGAAGACAGTAGACAGATTCAGTGAAGGTAAAGATTGACTTTTTTTTTAATCAGAGGAGAGTGGAGCCTAGAAGATGACTACCTGCCACAAATTGCTTTAGTTCAAAGGTTTTCATTTCAGACCACCCTTTGTGGTTACTACTTTAGACCTCTGAGTTTGCAAGGCTGTCACCTTCTGAGCTTGTTGGGCTAACTGCACAGTGGTCGGCAAACCGAGGTCCCCGAGCCACATGCAACTCTTTGTCCCTTTGAGTGTACCTCTTACACAAAATACCACGTGCCAATGTGCATGTACAGAGTGACTGAAACTTCATGGCCCATGCGCAGAAGTTGGTTTTGGCCTGAACAAGTCTACTTTGAAGAAGTGGCATTAGAAGAAGTGAGTGTTAGTTGGTCAGGCTACAGGAGATGCAGCACAGGTGGGCCATGGGATATGCAGCATGGGGGAGGCACACGTGATTCATGCAGGAGTTGAGTGAGCCAGTCAGTCAGCAATCTCTGTGGTTCTTGCTAATTGTGTCTGCAAATCGCAAGCGGGTGACAAAAGTACTTACTCTAAGCATAAAGTTACCTATATTTTTCCAACCAGCTGCAAATCCTACAGGTATTTTTGTCATCAGTTTAAGAATTGTAATTATTTGGGGTTGATGACTTTATTATTATAAAATGAAACATTTTTTAAATGCCCCATTTGACATGGCTACAAAGAAGAAGCAAAGAAAACTGGAAGACGAAAACCATGAGTTTAAAATTGAATGGACTGAGACTTTCTCATTTATTCAAAACTTAAATGGCCTTCTGATTGGTCTTATGTGTCAGGAAAAATTGGCACATAACAAGAAGTCAAATTTGGATAAACACTTTACAACTAAACATGTGTCATTTAGTACTAACTATCCTGTCAGTGAGGCAAGAAAGAAAGCAGTTGAGGAACTTCAGAAGAGTCAAGAAAAATTAGGTTCTGTATTTAATTTTTGGATGCAATCTTCCAACAATGTTAATATTGCAAGTTTTGTGGTTACTCAAGAGATTACTAAGAGATGATGAATACATAAAAAGTTGTTTTATAAATGTATCCGAAGAGCTATTTCAGGATTTTAAGACAAAGCAGATATTCTAAAAAAAAATTAAGGAGTTACCATTGTTTGCTAAGACAGTGAAAGATATTCGAATATAACCGACCAGAAACTCTAAGATATTAAATTAGTTTCAGCTTTATCAATAGCAGTTGATGAGTCTTGTGACATAAATTATACAGCACAAGTTTCACTTTTTGTACGATTTATTTCATCTACAGGTCCTAAAGAAGAAATTTTAGGATTATTGTTACTCAAAGGTCAAACAGATAGAGGCTATAGCAAATGCTATAATTGAGTGCATTAAAAAACATCATATTCCACTCGATAAAATTGTCTCAATTTCAGATGGGATGAAAAGTATGACCAGCGTAAGAAACAGGTTTGTTGCTATTTTGAAAGAAAAATTTAATCACAAGATACTTACCATGGCATCATTCATCAAGAAGCGCTTTGTGTACAGACATTCCCAGAAGAAATTTGCAAAGTTATGGAATTGGTGATTAACATTATCAACTACATTATTGCCAAAGCTCTTAATCATAGCCAATTTAAAGAATTTTTAGTTAGAATACAGAGTGAGATGAGAAACCAAGATGGTGACATAAGTGAACAAATAAATTGCTGCCTCATACAACAATTTCAAAACTATTGCTAAAAGACAGAACAGACATCATCCAGAACCACAGGAAAACTGGCTGAATGGAAATTCTACAACTAGAAGGAAATAGAGTGGCTCATAGAGACTCAGAGGAGCTGCAAAAAGCTGAGGTACAAAGACACGAGCATAGAGAGGATGGGCAGCAGAGTGCCTCGCTGGATTTCTCTAGTGGAAGGGAGACAGAAACTCCCAACTGCACTGAACCCCAGTTCTGACTGCACTGAACCCCAATTCAGGGCAAGATTCAAACGTGGGGAGTCTGGACTGTTGTGAGGAGGGAGGAGTGCATGGAAACTTAGGGGAGCTGCAAAAGGCAGAGATCTGGAGGCCCATGAGTGCTGAGTGTGCCACTGGCTTTCTCTAGCAGGAAAAAGACAGAAACTCACAACTGGGTTGAAATCCACTTTCGACTGAACTGAACCTCAGTTTCAGGCGAGACCCTGGGGACTCAGACTCATATGGGAGCACACAGAAACTCAGGACAGCTATAAAAGGCAGAGGTCTGGAGGCATGGGAGTGCATGCCGAGAGGGCTGCAGCGATTACCGAGGGACACTGAGACCCAGGGGCCTTATAGGAAAGGGCTGATGGGAAGCCAAGGCTGTCTGCTCAGCTCTGAGACTTCACCCAATCCAAGCTGAACACAGAAGTTTTTGCAATTTTATAAGTCTTCTATCATAAGGCTGACTCCAGCACAGAAGATATCCCAGCGTAGACACAGCTGATCTTCACAACCACTTGGATTGGAGGTCAATTCCCCTCAGTGATACCAATAATAATCAAGACTTAACTACAACAAAGCGGTATTCACAGTCCACAAAGGGGAAAATGAAGACAGTCCACCTCAGGTAACTGGGGAGGTGGAGCTACTGGGCCATATAGGACATCTAACACACAAAAATACTGTACCCACTCAGGGAAGCAGCAAAAATTCAGAGACAAAGGAACAGATCACAAATGAAAGAAATAAAGGAAAACAGATGACTGGATATAGAGTTCAAAACCACGGGTATAAGGTTTTTCAAGAATTTCCTAGAAAAGATGAATATATTTAACGAGACCCAAGAGGAGATGAAAAAGGACCAACTAGAAATAAAACATACACTGACTGAAATAAAAAATATTATACAGAGACCTAACAGCAGACTAGAGGAACACAGGAGTCAAGTCAAAGATTTGAAATACAAACAAAGAGAAAACACTCAACTAGAAAAGCAAAATAAAAAAAGAATCCAAAAATGTGAAGATAGTGTAAGGAGCCTCTGGGACAACTTCAAGCATACCAACATCAGAATTATGGGGGTGCCAGAAAAAGAGAGAGCAAGATACTGAAAACCTATTTGAAGAAATAATGACTGAAAACTTCCCCCACCTGGTGAAAGAAATAAACTTACAAGTCCAGGAAGCACACAGAACCCCAAATAAAAGAACCACACATCATAATTAAAATACTAAGAGCAAAAGACAAAGAGAGAATATTAAAAGCAGCAAAAGAAAAACAGTTAATTACCTGTAAGGGAGCACCCATATAATTGTCAGCTGATTTCTCAACAGAAACTATGCAGGCCAGATGGGAGTGGCAAGAAATTTTCAAAGTGATGAATAGCAAGAACCTACAACCAAAATTACTCTACCCAGCAAACCTATTATTCAAAATTGAAGGTCAAATAAAGAGCTTCACAGATAAGAAAAAAACTAAAGGAGTTCATCAACACCAAACCAGTATTATATGAAATGCTGAAAGGTACTCTTTAAGAAGATAAAAAAGAAGAAAAAGGTAAAGATAGAAATTATGAACAATAAATACATAACTATTGATAAGTGAATCTAAAAATCAATTGAATTAAAAACTTGATGAACAGAATAAACTTGTGAATATAATAGAATCGGGCATAGAAAGGGAATGGACTGACAATTCTCAGGGGCAAAGGGGTGAGGGGGTGCAGGGAGAGACTGGACAAAAATCATACACCTAAGGATGAAGACAATGATGGGGCGGAAGTAAGGGTAGTGGGAGGGGTAGGAGCTGGGTGGAGGGGAGCTATGGGGAGAGAAAAGAGGAACAATTGTTATAATCTGAACAATAAATAAATAAATAAATAAATAAATAAATAAATAAATAAATAAAATGGAGAGTAAGTACACAGATCTGCTGCTGCATAATGAGGTATGTTGGTTATCAAGAGGAAACATTTTGAAACGTTTTGCTTCTTTATTAACAGAAATTAAAGCATTTCTCCTTGAGAAGAGTGTTCACTATCCAGAACTAACAAATGATCAGTGGATCCAAAAATTTTATTTCATAGTAGACGTTACGTCTCATCTAAATCAGCTAAACGCAAACTACATTGGAAAGGAAACAATTTTTTTCGATGTTAGAATAAGTTATTTCATTTGAAAATAAATTATCCCTTTTTGCTCAAGATTTTGAAAGAGAAAACTTTCACTTTCCAAGCCTGTTGAAACATAGCCAAGAAAATAATTCTGATATTGACATTTGTTATTTCAAAACAGCACTTTTAAATATGAGGGAAGCTTTTCTCAACAGGTTTCAGAAATTCAGAAACAGCAAAGTGACGTTAGCTTTTGTTAAAGACCTCTTAATGCTACTGTAACAGAATTAAATTTTTCTCCCTTTAATGTTCACATTGGCAACTTTGAAATGCAATTGCTGTATTTAAAAAAAAAGAATTGTGGAACTGGAAATTTGAACATCTTTGTGCTGATATAGAAATATTGGAGAAAATCAAATGTGAACTTAGTTCACAGCACAAGTGGTCTGCTTTGAAAAACCTGGAGAAAGAAGGTATGTTGATTTTTAACACCCGGAGTAGTATTCCTGATCCATATAATCAACTGAAAAAAACTAGCATTTGCTGTTTTTTTCCTTATTTGGGTTTAACATTTATGTGAACAATCATTTTCAAGCATGAACCTTATCAATAGTAAATTGAGAAGTCGTCTTAATGATGAGAACCTGGAATCGTGCCTAAAATTAAAAACATACAAACCTAATTTACCCAAACTTTCCAAGGAGATGCAAGGCCATTGTTCACATTAGTGTTTGTCAGTCATTGTCATGATTTAACTTTATAGATATTGTCAGGTAAATAGTAAGAAATTTAATTTTATCAATCAATAATATTGTTATTAAGTATGATATCAAGTTTTAGTCAACGTACCTATAGCTTAACTAAGACTTAAAACTTTAAGTAAAGTTTATTAAGTTAATTTTAGGGAACGTTGTGGAGTGAAAGAAGATGCAGTGTCAAGGATTGAGAAAGGTATGTTGAGATGCTTTGGACATATAGAGAGGATGAATGAAAGAATGATAAAACAAGTATACAAGACGAGTGTGGATGGGAGAGTCGGAAGGGGTCAACTTCAGCGAATATACCTTAATCAGATTGAGGACATTTTTAGCAAAGGCCAGCTTAGGAGTACCCTAATTAGGTTAATAACAATATAACTACCTACATAGTTTAAATTTTAAAAATTTGGCTCTCAGAAGAAATTTCAATCGTTGTACTGTTGATATTTGGTTCTGTTGACTAATGAGTTTGCCATCCATTGGGCTAACATATGGTCCCTGTTCATCCACAGTGTGAATGGCTACATGGTATATGAAAGAGGAAAAGAGTATTCACCAGAACTCAGCTTCCCAATTACTTTTTTTTATTAGTATTGAATATATTGTGGTAGCAGTGGATGGCAAAATCATACAGGTTTCTAGTCCACACCTTGATAAAACATCATTTGCACTTTGCATCCTTCCTTCATTGCCCCAAGAAAAGTCTCTTTCAGTTCCCATTCCCCTCCTGCCCCTTTTGCCCACCTCCACATATCTTCCACCCCACTTCCTTTCTGGTTATCACCACCTTGTTGTGTCTATGTGTTGTGTATACAAGATATATGTTTTTGGGTTAATTCCTTCACATTCTTTCATCCAAATCTATCTTTTACGTACCCCCTTTTTAGAAGTAAACTGCACATATATTGGTTTCTTTTTTTCTTTAATTAAATCTTTATTATTCAGATTATTACATTTGTTTATCTTTTCACCCTCCATAGCTCCCCTCCACTCAACTCCTACCCCTCCCTCCACCTTTACCTCCCCCGCATTGACCTCATTCATAATTGTATGATTTTTGTCCAGTCTCTTCCTGCACCCCCCTCACCCCTATTCCCGTGAGAATTATCAGTCCACTTCCTTTCTGTGCTCCTGATTCTATTCTATTCACCAGTTTATTCCATTGATCAAATTTTTAATTCACTTAATTTTTAGATTCACTTGTTAGATATGCATTTGTTGTTCATAATTTTTTGGCTTTTACCTTTTTCTTCTTCCTCTTCTTAAAGAGTACCTTTCAGCATTTCATATAATACTGGTTTTGGAGTTGAACTCCTTTAGCTTTTTTTACCTGTGAAGGTCTTTATCTGTCCTTCAATTCTGAATGATAGCTTTATTGAATAGAGTATTCTTGGTTGTAGGTTCTTGCTATTCATCACTTTGAATATTTCTTGCCACTCCCATCTGGCCTGCATAGTTTCTCTTGAGAAATCAGCTGACAGTTGTATGGGTGCACCCTTGTAGGTAATTAACTGTTTTTCTCTTGCTGCTTTTAATATTCTCTCTTTGCCTTTCCTCTTGATATTTTAATCAGTCCTCTTTGGATTCTTTTTATATGGGATTCTGTGTGCTTACTGGACTGGTAAGTCTATTTCTTTCACCAGATGTGGGAAGTTTTCAGTCATTATTTCTTCAAATAGGTTTTCAGTATCTTGCTCTCTCTCTTCGTCTGGCACCCCCACAATTTTGATGTTGGTATGCTTGAAGGTCTCCCAGAGGCCCCTTACATTATCTTCACATTTTTGGATTCTTTTTTCTTCTTGCTTTTCCAGTTGAGTCTTTTCTGAGTCTTTATATTTCAAATTTTTTACTTGATTCCTGTGTTCCTCTAGTCTGCTGTTAGGTCTCTGTATAATATTTTTTATTTCAGTCAGTGTATGTTTAATTTCTAGTTGGTCCTTTTTCATCTCTAGTTTGTCCTTTTTCATCTCCTCTTGGGTCTCACTAAATTTATCCATCTTTTCTAGGATATTCTTGAAAAACCTTATAACCGTGGTTTTGAACTCTATATCCAGTCATTTGTTTTCCTCCATGTCTTTTGTTCGTGTTCTCTTCCTTTGTCTCTGCATTTTTACTATGCTGGGAGAACTTCTGTGTTGGATTCAGTCTTATGATACAAGACTTGCAAAACTGCAAAATCCTCACTGTTGAGCTTGGGAAGGGTGGAGTCTCAGGACTTACCTGACTGCTTGTCTTCCAGTTGGCCCTGCCCTCCATAGCCCCTGGGTCTCTCGTGACTCTGGGTAGCCTCTGGAGCAGTCCCTGTACATGCTTGCAGTGGCTCTAGACCACTGCCTTTCCAGATCCCCTGCACTCTGAGATGATATGAGTCTGGGTCCCCAGGGTTTCACAGAAACTGGGGTTTAGTGGCGCAGTTGGGAGGCTCTGTCTCCGGCCCACTCATGAAAGCCAGCATCATAATCAGCAGTAGGTCCTCCATGCGAAGTGCTGTGTGCACCACCTGACCTCTGCCCTTTCGCAGCTCCCCCCAACCTCCGTGCACTTCTCTCCTTTCACAGTTCAAACACCACCTGTATGAGTCTTGGCTGGACCTGGGGTTCAGTGCTGTAGGATAAGGGGCCCAATGCTGTTGGGAGTCTCTGTCTCCCTCCCACCAGAGAAAGCCAGGCAGGTACTCTGGCACCCACTCTCTCCACTCACGCATCTCTGCACCTCAGCATCTTGCAGCTCCTCTGGGTTTCTGTGAACACCTTTCTTTTCTTCTAGTTGTAGAATTTCCACTCAGCCAGCTTTCCTGTGGTTCTGGATGCTGTCCATTCTGTCTTTTTGTTGTAGTTTTGAAATTGCTATGCGAGGCAGCAGTATAGGTGTTTACCTATGCCGCCATCTTGGATTCTCCCACATTGGTTTCTTACAACCAAAATGGTCTACCTAAAGCTTTCTGCAAATCTCTTCCAACTCTCCATTAACAGAAGCCAAAAAAAAATGTTACTACACCCCATTCTCAGATGTGCTAGAGGATGAGGGGACACTGCTATCCCTGGTCCCAACTGATGGTAGGATACTAAGCCTCTGTTTAAATTAAATGTGTTCAACTTATAGCTATTATCTACAACATTTTAGTTACAACATAAAATTAGTTCTGAACCTCTATGTGGTTTCTTGGAGAAATGGGTAATTTATCTCATGTTCTATACTTATTTGTTCACAGTTGAAACAAATTAACTCTTTATTATCTGACCAAAAAGACAAAGAAAAAAAAACAACACAACAGATATTTTCCAGACACAGCAGCAATATTTCTGATCTTTAGAACAAAATCAGGAAATATTTTTAATCCCATCTTAACCTGAGAAAACAAGTAACATTTTCTGGTGGTTGAGGGCCTGATGTTTTCAGGTATCTTTATATCATAAATCATCCAAGAAACTATGGGCCTCCCCCTGGGAATTCTGGAAACATTTCTGAAAAGACATTTGCATGACATTAAAATGCAAAACAATTCTGGCTTGACTGAATCAGCAAACTGTGACTATGTTAATGAGGGGGAAACTGTCATCAAAGCAAAGTTTAGAAGACTAATTCTAATTCTAATTATGGAATATCTTATGACGGATCTTTTCATTAGAACACAGAGAAGAAAATAAACCTGTCAATAGTACATGTATGTTTATAATATATTACATTTATAACAAATATAAATGTCTATAATATAAAGAACTAAAATATAACTGTTACAGAAGATGGAGATTAAAATTACTTGATCATATCAAATGGGATTTTCATGCTTTAGTAAGAAACTTAAAATTCATAAGAGTTCAGCAATATTAATTATTTTTTACTGTGCTATTATTATTGTTAAATATTACATATAGTAATACATATATCTCCTTCCCCTCCCATTGACCTTCCCTCATCCTCCCTCCCCCCTTCCCAACCCCACCACCGTCACATGCCCTCATCCCACCCCACCCCCAGTATCTTGTGTCCATTGGTTGTACTTCTATACATGCATACAAATCCTTCAGGTGATCTCTTTCCCTCTCCCCAAAACTCCTCAGCCTTTCAACTGTAATTCAACCATCTATTCGATGCTTTACTGCCTCTGTATCTTTTTGTTCACCAGGTTACAGTGTTATTTTTCATAAAGAAGTGAGATTAGGTGGCATTTTTCTTTCATTGCCTTGCTTATTTCTCTTAGCAAAATGCTCTCCAGTTCCATCCATGCTGCTGCAAATAGTAAGAATTACTTCTTTTTTATAGCAATGTAGTATTCCATTGTGTATATGTACCATAGTTTTCTGACCCATTCATCTGCTGATGGGCACTTACGCTGTTTACAAATCTTAGCTATGGTGAATTGTGCTGCTATGAACATAGGATACATATATCCTTTCTGGTTGGTGTTTCTAGTTTCTTGGGATATAGTTCTCAAAGTGGAATCACTGGGTCAAATGGGAGTGCCATTTTTAGTTTTTTGAGGAAACTTCATACTGTTCTTCACAGTGGCTACACCAGTCTACATTCCCACCAGCAGTGCATAAGGGTTCCTTTTTCTCTGCATCCTTACCAGCACTTGTCATTTGTTCATTTGTTGATGATCGCCATTCTGACAGGTGTGAGATGGTACCACATTGTTGTTTTGATATGCATCTCTTAGATATGATTTTGAACATGTCTCTTGCCGTTCCTTCTGTCTTCTTTCAAAAAGTATCTATTTGGGTCTATTGCCCATTTTTTTATTGGATCATTTATCTTCCTTTTATTGAGTTGTATGAGTTCCCTGTAATTGCTGGAGATTAAACCTTTATCAGTGATAACATTTGAGAATATGTTCTCCCACACAGTGGGCTTTCTTGTTTTGTTGGTGGTTTCTTTTGCTGCCAAAAGCTTTTTATTTTCTCTTTAGCTTCCATTGCCCTAAGTGCAGTATCAGTGAAGAAGTTGCTTTGGCATATGTCTGGAATTTCACTGCCTAAGGATTTCTCTGATATTTTTATGGTTTCCTGTCACATGTTTATATCCATGTTCTATATCCATTTTAAGTTTATTTTTGTATATGGTGTAAGTTGGTAGTCTAGTTTCATTTTTTTACATGTATCCATCCAATTTTAAACAACACGATTTATTAAAAAGAATGTCTTGATTCCATTGTGTGTTCATGCCTCCTTAGTCAAATATTAATTGAACATAGTGGTTTGGGTCAATATCTGGATTCTCTATTCTATTCCATTGGTCTATATGTCTGTTCCTGTGTCATTACTAGGCTGTTTTGAGAACAGTGGTCTTATAATAGAGCTTGAAATCTGGTATTGAGACCCCACTTACTTTGTCCTTCTTTCTCAGGATTGCTGTGAATATTTGGAGTCTTTTTTTATTTCAGATGAATTTTTGGAGAGTTTTTCCAAGGTCTGTGAAATATGCCAATGGTATTTTAATGGGGAGTGCACTGAATTTAGAGATCACTTTGGGTAGAATGGACATTTTTATAATGTTGATTTTATCAAACCATGAACATGGCATGTTCTTCCATCTGTTTATGTCTTATTCTATCTCTTTTTTCAGTGTCCTATAGTTTTTCTGTGTGTAGGTCTTTTACCTCCTTATTTAAATTTATGCCTATGTATATCCATGTTTTTGGTACAGTGGTAAATGTGATTGCATTTTTAGTATCACTTTCTGTAAGTTCACTATTGGTATATAGAAATGCCATAGATTTCTTTACTTTAATTTTGTATCCTGCTACATTGACAAATACATTTATTAAGTCTAATAGATTTTTGATGGCATCTTTAGGGTTTTTTATGTAACATATCATGTCATCTGCAAATAAGGACAGTTTTACTTTTTCTTTTCCAATTTGGATGCCTTTTATTTCTTCTTATCTAAAGGCAATGGCTAATACGTCCAGTACTATGTCAAATAGGAGTGGTGAGAGTGGCCATCCCTGTCTTGTTCCTGTTCTTAGGGGAAATGGTTTTAGTTTTGACCCATTGAGTATGATGTTGGCTGTAGGTTTTTCATATATGGATTTTATTATGTTGAGGTATGATCCATCTATTCCTACCTTACTGAGAGTTTTTGTCAAGAAAGGGTGTTGAATTTTGTCAAATGCTTTTCTTGCATCAATTGATATGACTATGTGATTTTTATCTCTCAATTTGTTTATGTGATGTAACATGTTTATTAATTTGCAAATATTGTACCATCATTGCATCCCTGGGATAAGTACTACTTGGTCATGGTAGTACGGATGATCTTTCTGATGTACTGCTGGATCTGATTTGCTAGAATTTTGTTCAGGATTTTGGCATCTATGTTCATGAAGGATATTGGCCTGTAATTCTCTTTCATTCTGTTGTCTTTGTCTGGATTTTTTATTAGAGTGATGCTGGCTTCATCGAATGAGCTTGGAAGGGTTCCTTCTTCTGGAATGTTTTGCAATAGTCTGAGGAGGATAGTTCTTCCTTGAATGTTATGTAAAACTCCCCTGTGAAGCTGTCTGGCCCCAGGCTTTTGTTTGCTGGAAGCTTTTTGATGACTGCTTCAATTCCTTCCATAGTTATTGGCATATTCAGATGTTTAGATTCTTCCTGATTGAGTTTTGGAAGGTTATATTTTTCTAAGAATATGTCCATTTCCTCCAGATTGAACAGTTTGTTGGAATAAAGTTGTTCATAGTATTTTTTAACAATCCTTTGTATTTTTGTGTGGTCTATTGTTATTTCTCCGCTTTCATTTCTGATTTTGTTTATTTGGATCCTCTCTCTTTGCTTCTTGGTGAGCATGGCTAGAGGTTCATCAATCGTGTTTATCCTTCAAAGAAGCAGCTCTTGGTTTTGTTGATCTTTCGTATTATATTTTCTAATCTCTATGTTGTTTATCTCTGCTTTGACCTTTATTATTTCCTTCCTTCTGTTTACACTGGGATTTTCTTGTTGCTCTCTTTCTAACTCTTTGAGTTGTAGGATTAGGTAATTTATTATTATAGATTCTAGTTTTTTGCAGTAGGCTTGTAGAGCTATGAACTTCCCTCTCAAGGCTGCTTTCACTGTGTCCCATAAATACTGGATGGTTGTATTTTCATTGTCATTTGTTGCCATGATGTTTTTTTATTTTTTCTTAGATCTGTCTGGTAACCCAGTCATTGTTTAATAGGATGCTATTTAATCTCCATATGTTTGATTTTTTTGGATTGTTTTTATTGTAGTTGATTTCCAGTTTTATGCCATTGTGATCTGAGAAGATGCTTGGTATGATTTCTATCTTCTTGAATTTAAAGACACTTTACCTGTAACCCAATAAATGTCTGTCTTTGAAAATGACACATGTGCACTTGAGAAGAATGTATATTCTGTGGCTTTGGGGTGAAACATTCTTAAGATGTCAATTAATTCCATCTGGTCTAGTGAGTCATTTAGGATTGATGTTTCTTTGCTAATTTTTTGTTTAGAAGATTTGTCCAGTGGTGATAGTGGGGTATTAAAATCCCTCACTATGATTGTATTGCTGTCCATCTCTCCCTTGATATCTTCCATAAATTTTCTTATATATTTAGATGCTCCTGTATTGGATGTGTATATGTTTATCAGAGTTATTTTTTCTTCCTGTTGGATTGTTCCCTTTAGTATTATGAATTGACCTTCCTTATCTCTTGTTATGTCCTTCACTTTGAGATCTAATTCGTCAGATATAAGTATTGCTACCCCAGTGTTTTTTTTTCATTTCCATTCGCCTGAAAACATTATTCATCCCTTCACCATCAGTCTGTGTGCACCTTTTTTTCTGAGGTGGGTTTCCTGTAGACAACAGATATAGGAGTCATGTTTTTTTATCCACTCATTTACCCTATGTCTTTTAATTAGGGCATTTAATCCATTTACATTTAAAGTTATTATTGATAGGTACTTGTTTGGAATCATTTTTATTCTTTACCTCTGTGTTCCTTCTTTGTTTCCTATTTCTTCTTTTCACAGCAGACCCTTCAGCATTTCTTGCATTGCTGGTTTGGTGGTAATAAACTCCCTTAGTCCTTTTCTTTCTCTGAAGCTCTGAAGATTTCATCATCAATTTAGATTGATAGCCTTACTGGGAACAGTATTCTTGGATTCAGACCCTTCCTTTGAATGACTTTGTATATTTCATTCCATTCCCTTCTGGCCTGGTGTGTTTCTGTTAAGAAATCAGTCTGATGGGGGATCTTTTTTAGGTAATTTTATGTCTCTCTCTGGCCACTTTTAAGATTCTTACTTTGTCATTGGTGTTTGCCAATTTAATTATGATGTGCCTTGGCATTGGTCTTTGGGGGTTCATTTTGTTTGGGACTCTGTAAGCTTCTTGGATTTGTGTGATTTATTTCCTCCCTCTACCATGTAAGTTTTCTCTCATTATTTCTTCAAACAGGTTTTTTATTCCTTGCTAGGTTTCTTCTCCTTCCAGCATCCTATTATGCAGATGTTGTTTCATTTTGTGTTGTCCCAAAGCTCCCTTAGGCTCTTCTCCTGCTTTTAATTATTTTTTCTAGAAGTTTCTCTGCTTGGGTATTTTTTCCTACCTTGTCTTCTCACTCACTGATATGGTCCTCTGCTTCTTCTAATATACTGTTGATGCTTTCTATTGAGTTCTTTTTTTTTTTTTTAATTAAATCTTTATTATTCAGATTATTAATTTGTTTCTCTTTTTTCCCCTCCATAGCACCCCTCCACCCAGCTCCCACCCTCCCTCTGCCCTTAGCTCCCTCCTATTGATCTCCTCCATAGGTGTATGATTTTTGTCCAGTCTCTCCCTGTACGCCCTTCACCCCTTTCCCCCTAAGAATTAACAGTCCACTCCCTTTCTGTGCTCCTGATTCTATTATATTCAACAGTTTATTCT
>PVJN01044684.1:0-17224 GCA_004026805.1 Lasiurus borealis | reverse complement strand
GAGCGACGGGCGGCTGCGGAGGGATACCCAAGTACCCGGAAGGGGATTAGAGTCCGCGCCAGCCTATCAGGACGCGGGGAAAGCGGACTTGGTTCATAGAAGCGTGCACCGAAGCTTGGGAATTAAACAGCCAATGAGAGGCGTCCCGGAGTCCTTCCCCGGCCCAGCTCTAGGCCAATCACCAAGGAGGCTTCCACCTTTGAAGCTTGAGGGGAAAATAATAAAATAAAATAAAAAAATCTGCGCTTCGGAGGCTGGGACCCAGGTGCGAGCGAGGGGCGGCTTGAATCGCATGCGCGTCATCATTCGCACAAATGAGTGCCTTTGCACAGCCAATGCCAGTGCCAATGCCAGTGCCACCCCACCTGACCCAGTGACCATGGGGGAGAAAAGCCTCCTGATGGGCCAGGCTCCGCTACCTGTTTTGCTCTGCGATCTTTTTTTTTTTTTAAATATATTTTATTGATTTTTTTTTTTTACAGAGAGGAAAGGAGAGAGATAGAAAGTCAGAAACATCGATGAGAGAGAGACATCGATCAGCCGCCTCCTGCACGCCCCACAGTGGAGATGTGCCTGCAACCAAGGTACCTGCCCCCGACCGGAATCGAACCCGGGACCTTTCAGTCCGCAGGCCGACGCTCTATCCACTGAGCCAAACCGATCTCGGCTGCTCTGCGATCTTTTGCCTCCATCGGTTCCCATACTCTCTTGACAGGGGGCTCAGAGGAGACATGGAAAACAGGGGAGGATGGGGGTCCATTAAAAAATAGGCTTCGCAGGGATGGAAAGCGAAGGGGAAAGGAGCTGATAGTCAAAGAGCGAGGGCTCGCTATTCCTCTGCCGAGGAACGAAGAGCCGATGAGGATGCACCCGCAGCCGGGAAGATGAAGAGCCCGAGATCCGAGCGCCCGGGGGTAAGGAAGCTGGCGGCCCCCCCACTTCCCTGGGCCTGGAGGGGGAACGGCTCGGTGCAGGGGCCGGTTTCTGTGCGGGAGGAGACAGGCGGTGGGTTTCTGAAAGGCGCGGTTTGCTTTGGGAAAATGCATCCCAGCCGCTGCCCCCGGGGGTCCTGGACCGTTAGGGACCGTTGCACCCCTCCCACCTCCACCCCCACCCCCAGGGTCTGGTTTCTGCGCGCGGGTAGCTCCTCTGCGCCCCGCCCAGCTCCTGCCCAGCCCCAGCCCAGCCCCTGCCCGGCGCTAGGACTCACCCCAGGGACCAGGAGGGGGTGGGCGCTCCTTTTGTAAGGCGGGAGGTCTTTGCGCACCAGCTTCTATCACAGGCCGTGAAAACGGAATGAAAGCAAGATTATTATGTCTTTGGTCAGCTAGAGAGAGAGATACCTTGGAGACGCAGGTTGTTTTTTTTTCGTTTGTAATTCATCGAAAAAGCATACGTGCTTTGAATAAGTAACACATGCACAGTCTGCAACATTCAAAAGGAATAAAGGCCAGTACAAGTGAACACATCTTCTTTCCCTCCGAAGCAACCAGCGTTACCAGATTTTTGTGAATTTTCACAGATAAACATGCATATATACCATTTAACCAGTTGACAACATATCATACATACTATTTTGCAGTCTCCTTTTATAGGGTCTAGATGTCTTTTCATAGCAGTTGACATGTGTTGGCTTCATAGGAAAGTCTCATAGTAAGCCTGAGGGATATATCGATATGTTCAACCACACCTTACTATATTATATTGATGCCCAAGTCTGTTTCCTTTGGCTCTTGCCTCTCTGTCTAATACATACTTGGGACTGCAAATACTAGGTCAGACTATTGTGTGTGTCAGATGCCCTTTTTGCCAATTCCTTTCCACTTGGAGAAGATGCCCTTTTGCAAGTTCCTTTGCTCCCATGAAGATTTTTTTCTCATTTTCATTCCACCAGAAATGATTCACAGGACATTGCAAATTGCCTTCCATGGAAGTTTTGCTATGAATTTTCTCGCCCATCAACGTGCTTATGCAATTTGTCACCAAACTTTTTTGTAATATATTTTATTGATTGTTTTACAGAGAAAAAGGGAGATAGAAACATCGATGAGAGAGAAACATCAATCAGCTGCCTCCTGCACACCCTCCGCTGGGGATGTTCCCACAACCAAGGTGCATGCCCCCTACCGGAATCCAACCCAGGACCCCTCAGTCTGCAGACTGACGCTCTATCCACTGAGCCAAACTGGCCCTGGCCTCCAAACTTTCTGATGTTTGACCATCTTCCCAGCCTTTGCTCCTTGCCTCTAATGGCCTCCGGGGCACACAGGCCACCTCAGCCCTTCTCATTCCCCTGCCACCTGGGGCTTGTCACAGCAGAGGTTCTTTACCATGTTCTCTGGGATCTGTGGTGGCTTCAGGATGACTGTGGACAACATACTATAAACATGTGTCTTCATAGCTTGCACGGGGTGTTCTCAGAGGGATCTGTGACTCAGAAAAGCTTGACAGGCTTCTCATCCTTTGATCAGGGAGCCAGCACAGCGAAGGAAATAGAGGAATTGAAACATAACAGGGACCAGCATGGGGGGAGCGCTGAAATGCTGCCAGCGTATCTTTGGGTCCCAGCGTCTCTCAGCGTAGGTGACACCCTGTGGGAAATGGAAGTGGGGAGGGGTGGAGGGAGGGTGGGTGGAAGGACCTCCGGCAGGTTGGGTCAAGCAGGGGTAGGCAGAAGGCAGGCAGAGTCAAATCCCCCTCGAGGCTGAAACAGCTCGCAGATTGCTCCACCATACGTACAAGAAATTCCTGCGAGGCCTCTCTGTAACCGGAGAGGTGGAGGTTAGAACGCAGAAAAGGACCTAGGGAGTCTGAGGCCGCTGTTTTACTCACGAGAGGCTCTGCCCCTGCCAACAGGCATTTCAGTTCAGCCCATCGGATCCCTGGAATCCCTGCTGCTCCCTGCTGGTCCCTGGGAAAGAGGCAGCGGGGATGCTGGGAGAGGTGCCTGAGAAGAAGGAGTAAAAGCCAGCCAAGCCGCAGCTCCTGAATCAGTTGCATTACAGTTACGGAAGGAAGGGAGGAGTAACAGTTAACCCAGCACCCCCTAAAAAAGTTGTTGAGAGCTAGTGGGGTGGAAGATGACCCTGATTTTGCCTTTGTCACAGGTCGGTCCTGCAGCGGAGAGGCCCCGGGGAAGAGTTACAGACAGGAACATGCGGTGACGGGAGCAGCATCGCAGTTTGGTGGAGGGATTTGGGTTTTGAGTTCAAATGCAGCTCCCTCCCTCACTGGCCCTGTGTACACTCCAGCACATTACTTCATCTATGTGACCTTTAGTTCCATGACCAGCTAAGAGCCTCACATCAGTCTTACAGGATTCATGTGAGGATTAAATAAGAAAGCAAAGATAAAGTCACTGACAGAACTGGCCCTCAATAAAAGTTATTTTCCTCCTCTCTCCACCCTGGGGAGAGCTCCATTGATTATCCCAAAGATGTGGACCAGAAATAACATTGCTGCACATGCACACAGCCATTTGTGTCCCTGGCTGCTACACACACTTGTCCACACACACACACACACACACACACACACACACACACACACACCAGTCTACACAGTCACACCTGAGCTAAGGGCAGCCTTCCCAGACAGGTGTGATGGGGACTGGTGTGCTGATTGTATAGGCCTCGGAAGTGTTCATCTGAGTAAACTTGCTGCATTAAGAGGACTTCACGTCTCCAAGGTCTGGAAAAGCGGTTACAAAGAATAAGGGATGGCAGCGGGGAGGGCGGGGGGTGGAGGGCAACTCCATTCTCCCCTCCCCCAGCTCCGATGTGTTTCTTGAGCTGTACTTGCCCATCTCTGCCAAGGAGGTCCCAGTCTGTGCCCAGAGTTGTAGTGATTGGAGCTGTGCTGTCCAACACACTGGCCCTGGCTGGTTCCGCTCAGTGGATAAAGCGTTGGCCTGTGGACTGAAGAGTCCCAGGTTCGATTCGGATCAAGGGCACATGCCCGAGTTATGGGCTCAATCCCCAAAAGGGGGTGTGCAGGAGGCAGCCGATCAATGATTCTCTCTCATCATTGATGATTCTAGCTTTCTTTCCCTTTCCCTTCCTCTCTGAAATCAATTTAAAAATACCTATGTGAATTACAGTCCCCAAGGACTGTATATTTGTATGACTTGTGGAATTTAACATTTATTCAATTTTAATTCATGGAAATGTGAAAACCAATTCTTGATTTTGTTATTGTAAAACTTCTAATATGTTTGGGACAGCTGGGGGAAGTGTGAATCAAATTTTTCAACAGTGAATTTGATGAAACCGAAATACAGATTAGATCTCTCCGGTGGAAATTTACTGATTGAATTGGAATACGCTGTAAGTGTGAAATATACGCTGGATTTCCAAGACCCCCTGTGACAAGACAATGGAAAACGTTTATATCGATAACATGTTGAAATAATAGTCTGGGCAAATGAGGGTAAATTAAATAAAACTATTGAGATAATGTGCGTGTGTTTCTTTTTACTTTGAAATGTGACATTAGAAAAATTTGAACTTAACCCCCGAGACTCGCGTTCTATTTCTGTTGGGCTGCCCTGGAGCCTCTGGGACACAGGCGGCAGCACCTCCGGCTCCAGACGCCAGACGCGTGCCATCTGCGCCTCGTCCCCACCGCCTCAGGGGGCTGCGCTGACAGCAGTGTGGCTGGCTTCCGCTCTCCTCTGCATTGCAGAGCAGGCAACTCAACTCGAGTGAGAAGCACCGGCACCTGACACCCTCCCCCCGCCGCCCACCTGCTCCCAACCTAATCAGATGCCGGCGGAGCATTTGGGAAGAAGGGACAGGGCTGCGACCCCTGTCTGGGGGCTTGTGAGCTGGAGAGGGAGGCTTGGGGATGCGAAGAGAATTGTGTGCACGATGGTGGGGGTAAGGGCTGGAGGCTCAAGGGTACCCATTTCTGAAGATGGTTGATTCCCCTGCTTCAGTCTCCAAACTGCGGGTTCTCACATTCCCCTCTGCCCCCCTGAGGGCGGTTGAGTCCCCCCGTGTCCTGGTGGTGCCGGCTCCTCTCCCTCCTGGGGGCTGTAGTGAGTGGTCTCCACAGGACAGGGACGGCACAGCACGGTGGCATGTGGGTGGCGAGGGCGGTGGGGACCGCTGGGGTGGACGCCCTGCAGATGCCGCTGCGGAGAGGCTGGCCAGGGCCGTGACTGTCCACCCTGGGCCCCTCCCCCTCCCCGCTCCTCTTCTCTCCCTTCACTCTTCCCCGGGCTGCTCGGCTGCTGTCCCTGGAGCTCTCAGCATCTCTACTTTTTCTGGCTCCGCTTTGCCCTCTATTTGAAGCACGCTCAGGGGCCGTCAGCCTCTGCATCAGAGGTCTGGCTGACAGTGACCTCACTCCGGAGACAGCCTCCCGCTGGGGCCGCACTAAACCCGGACCGGAGTGGGGGACTTCGGAGGGCAGTGAAGTGAGGCTTCCGGCAGCTGCCTCTACGGCTACTTCTCACTCCAGCTCCCAGCCCCTCCCCTCCTCCCCGGTCCTCCCTGTACCTCCCAGCCCGGTCCTGCTGTGTTCTGGGTCTCTCTCCTTCGACAAGGGCAGGTTTTGCTTTTGTTAGTCATTTTCTACGAGTTCCCCCTCTTGCCTTCCCTGAAGGGCGGTAGGGATCTGTGACAAGAGAATGACAGGAAGGTCCCAACTAGAATGAGGGAGCAGGGTCGGAGCTGGGTGTCCTGGATTGGAATTTTGCAAAGGCACCCCTTGGGAGGTGGAGGGTTGCCCCGCCCACCCCAGAGCGGGAGAGTGTGCTAAAGGGTTAAAACGGAAATGGGCTAGGAGGGCTGCTCTCCCCAGATCTGGCTGGTCACCGTTTGCATAAACCCCCCCGTTTATTAAATGTAGGCAAGGCTATTGGGTTACATGCTCAGTGGGCAGGAAGGAGAGGATGAGGGAAGATTGGATAGCCGTAAGGGGCAGGAAAGGTCTGAAGTAAAGAAAACTCCAGAAATGGCATTTCTGTTGGGGCTGCTACTGCGAGGGCCTTTGGGCACCGGGTTTAATGATGTGACAGACAGAGGCCGGAGGCCGGAGGCGGAGGCTCATGCGGACACAGTGCCAGGGTGCGGTCTGTCCTCTCCCCAACCCCGCACTCACCTCCTCTTCTCCTCAGCTGAGGTCCTGGGCCCTCTTTCCTTCCGCCTGGGGGAGGGATGGAGGAGAAAGAGGGGGCGACCGCCTGGTTGAGGAGCGGAGGCTCCAAGAAGCAAATGGCACTTCCCTCTGGAGTGAGCTCATAGCGGTGGCTGGCAGTTGCTGTTGCTCAGTGAAGCCTATGAGTGTGTGTGAAGGAAGCCTGATGGGTAGACTAGCAGGCTGGGGCCTTGGTTATATGTCCTGCTCTGTGTGTTGTGGGGCGAGGGCTGGGCTGACTGCAAGGTCTCCACGCCAGCTCCCTGGGGGGGGCCCTCAGGGAAGAGATGACAATGCAATCCATCCTCAGACGACAGCCGCACGAGGCAGACTAGCTGTGGGCATGAGGCCTGGGAGACCTGTGCTGCTAGGGACTGGGTTCTGGCCCAAGTGGCGGTGCCACCTTCCCCTTTGGCATCTGCAGCTGGCGTGGCTGGGTCCCCTACTGTGAAAGGAAAGGGTCAGAAGAGCTTGGCAGTGACCCGGTTCCCCCCAGAGTGCTTCTCCCCCGAGGGACGAGGTGCCACAAAGTCAAAGGTCACGTGGTGCTTGACCCGCCCTTTGCCCTTGCTCCAGAGGGCAATGAGGCCAAAGCAGAGGGTCACGGAGGTGAGGAAGGGGAGGAAGCCCACTGCCAGCACCATCGCCACCCCTCTGCTGTCCAGGAAGAAGGGGCCCGGGACCCCCGGCGCCGTGACGTTGGGGTCAAAGAGCGTGCCATTGGGTGGCTCCACTTGGATTACTTCCAGCCACGTCCTCAGCGAGTCGTTCCCAGCGACGTTGCTGACCACACAGACGTAGGCCCCTCTGTCCCGCAGCTGCACCGAGCGGATCTCCAGCGTCCCGTCCTCCAGCACCCGAACTCGCCCGGCCCTCCCGAGCCAGACCCCCGGAGGCCTCATCCAGGAGACAGTGGGGGCCGGGTCTCCATCCCCAGAGCAGGAGAAGACGGCGTGACCCCCCTCCTCCGCGATGACCCAGCGAGGCCCCGACTTCTGGATCAGGGCCGGCTGGCACGTGAAGTGCCCCGGAGGGAGGATGTCCGAGAACTCATGCAGGCTCTTGCCCTGGACGTGCCGGGGGCTGGCGCAGGCGGGCGGCGAGGCGCCGAAGTCCAGGCGGCGGCGGAGCCGGAGCAGCCAGAGGAGGCGGCAGTCGCAGGTCAGGGGGTTGCCGGACAGCTTCAGGGTGACCAGTTTGTCTGGAGCAGGGAAGGCCGTCTCCTCGAGCGTCTGAAGGGCGTTGTCCGCCACGTCCAGGAGGTGGAAGGCGGTCAGGCCGTGGAAGGCCTGGGCGGCGATGGAGGTGAGGCAGGCCCCCGACAGCCGCAGCTCCTGGAGCCGCACCAGCGGACTGAGCCTGCGGGCCGGGATGGCCGAGATGGGGTTCTGGGAGAGGTCCAGCACCCGGAGGAAGCTCAGGTGGTGCAGCGCCTGGAAGGGCACGGAGCTCAGGTTGCAGCGGGTGATGGCCAGGCTGCTCAGATTGAGCCCCGCCAGGCTCCCGGGCTCCAGGGCCTCCAGGGCGGGCCAGTGGTGGATCTCCAGCTCCTTGAGCTGCCCCAGCCCCTGGAGCGCCCCGGCCGGCAGCCTCCCGATATCCAGCTCTCGGAGCCGCAGCGACACCAGTTCAGGGAGCCGGGCCAGGGCCGGGCCAGGCACCGTGCTGAGGTTGCAGCGCTCCAGCGTGAGGGCGCTCAGCTTGGTCAGCCCCGCGAAGGCCCCCGGAGCCACAAACACCAGGTGGTTGTCCCCCACCTCCAGCTGCTGGAGGCTGCCCAGGTCCCCGAAAGCCCCGTCCAGGAAGAGGACAATCTGGTTGAGGCGGAGGTCGAGCACGGTGAGGGCGGGCAGGCCCGAGAACACCCCGGGCCCCATGATGCGCAGCCGATTGCCCTGCAGCCTCAGGGTGAGCAGGCTCTGCAGGCCGTGGAAGGCGCCGGGCTCCAGGCTGGACAGCTGGTTGTAGCTGAGGTCCAGCTCCCGGAGCAGGCCCAGGCGAGAGAGCATCCCCTGCTGCAGCCCCCACAGGCGGTTGCCGCTCAGGTCCAGGAGCTCCGTGTCCAGCGGGAGGCCCCCGGGCACGGCCTCCAGCCGCCGGTGGGCACAGAGCACGGCCCGGGGCTGGGAGGTGCAGTCACACACGGCGGGGCAGCCGCCACTGCTCCCTGCGGGCAGGAGGAGCAAGAGCAGGAGCGGCGGCCATGGGGGCCAGGCTTGCTTTGGAGCTACTGCGGCTGCAGCCATCCCCGCGTCACTCCTGGAACAGATGATGACATGGCCCTTTTTGGAAAGTGGCTTCAGATGGTGGCGACCGGGGGCTTCCCTGGTCCTCCTTAGGGAAGAGAGAGAGAGAGAGAGAAGGAGAGGGGAGAGAGAGGGAAAGAGAAGAGAAAGGAAGAGAGAGAGAGCCACCACCTCAGAACTACCGGGAAGTGGGGCACAGACCAGAAGGAATTCTGGTGTGTGTACCTCCTGGGGGGTCCTCTTTGGGGAAGCTCTAGTTTCCCTCCCTCCCGGTCCTGGGTGTCTGCAGGCCCAGTGGAACCCTAGTCAAGACTGAATCCTGGCCCAGTTGGTGTGGCTCAGTGGCTGAGCACCGACCTATGAACGAGGAAGTCACGGTCCGATTCCCAGTCGGGGCACAGGCCTGAGTTGCCTGCTTGATCCCCAGTGGGGGCCTGCAGGAAGCAGCTAATTGATGGTTCTCTGTCATCATTAATGTTTCCATCTCTCTCTCCCTCTCCTGGCCTCTCTGAAATAAAATATTTTTTTAAAAACTGCTTTCTGCGGGGAAGTTTTATAAGACTGGACTGGGGATCCGAAGCAGCAGGAGGCAACTTTGAGTCTCCCTGTAACGGGCTTTCGGGTTTTTCTCTATACCCGTGAGATACTGAAACGCTTCGGGCCCCTTACCTGCCCTCCCCAAGCTCTGCTCTGTCCCTCTCTTCCCACCCTCTCCGCCCATGTTACCTGCCTGTAGCTTTGCTGAAGGCTCAGGGAGATCACATCGCTTCGATCCCTGATTGGAGAGAGGCCTTACCATGAGTCCGTGGCCCAAAGCTGGGAACTGCCCAAGCCACAGCCCCCCAGCCTCCACCGACTGCCTCTCTGCGCTCCTTTAAGCTGGCACAGAGCCTGAGGCCCTGGACTAGCCAGACCCACTCTTCCCAGAATGCTGTGGGGACCGCAGCCAAGCGGCACATTAGCTGTGGCACCAGACACGGGGCCCATTTGAACCCCTCCTAGGAATCCCCAGGGCAACCCCGCCTCCCCGATAAATGAAGCTGGGGTATGTGAGGGACCCTAGAGGTGCCCAAGTTTGGAGTTTTGTTGCCTGGTCCTCGGACTTAAGCTTCTCTCAGGCCCCTTCTTCATGGCGCTTTGATTCAGGTCCAGAGTGTGAGGCTGAGGGACGTCTCTGTCCCTTTTGGCTTCAGCTGCCTGGGTAATAGACAAGGGACAGACTGGAAGCCAGGGAGACAGAAGTACAGGGGGCAGGGGTGGGGTGGGGGGGACAGCATCTGCTCAGACCTGTGGGTGGGGAGCAAGGCAGCCCTGGGCAGGCGCAGCAGATTTCTGGGCGCAGGCTGTGTGCACAGCCTGCTCACTTAAAGTGGGTTTCTGGGTGCCAGGGGTATGGACACAGCAGGAAAACTGTGATTACAGTGGCCACTGGGCACCCACTGAGGTGACAGAGAAGGAGGTCATGAGAGCCCCTGACACCCTGTTCAACGCCAACGGGGACCCCCAGGAAGGGGAGGGCGCGGAGTTGGCAAGGGACGGCCAGACGGAGGCGGGATGCCCGCGTTTCTTTCTGGCTGCAGGTCCTGGTCACCTGTGGGCTGCCAGGCTCCAGGCTCTCTGGCCCTCACGGGGTTAGCTGGCTCCTACACGCCTCACTGTCCCCCAGGTGGAACTCAGGAGAGGCAGTTTGCCAGCAGGAGGTAGCATGGCTCCTTCCCCTTTCCTTCCCACGGGGCACTGTCCTCTGGAAGGGGTGGCTGTCCTAGAGCTACTTCAGACCAGCAGGGATTGGAAAATGGAAGAAAGAGCCCCAAACAGTGGAGGGATGTAGGACGCTCTTCTGAGGCTGGAGTTCGAGAAAGAACGGCGTGGGGTGGGCACGGGGCGGGCACGGGGCGGCCAGAGCTACACTGGACCAGCCTCCTCTGGCCCCGGCGCCAACCCCACAGGTATCGATGGCCTGCTAAGAGACGCTCCAGCCTTCTCGTTCTCCCCGTGCCAGTTCTGGAAGTCCACCTGGCAGCTAGCACTTTGTCACCACCGCCGCAGTTCCTGCTCATCCCTCTTGCTCTGCACTCAGCAAAAGTGCAGTGAAGCGTGCAGCCCATCTTCCCTCCTTCCCTCCTTCTTCCCTCTGCCGCCTGTTCCTTCTTCCTTCCCAAAGGGGCCCGGGGTTGCGGGATCTGGGGCCCATCCATTCTCTTTTATTTATAAGGCGGCTAATTTAATCACGGACTTTCCTTGCCAATTTCCATGGCTACGGTAGGGACTGGCTTCCGGCCACTTTTGCGGGAAGAAATCGGTGTCAGAACCACACTTTTCTCTGTCCTTACATGGCCTGGGGTCTGGGGCGCCATCCCCTCGGGGAGTGGGGTGCTTTCTGGTCTCTCGGTGGCTGTCCAGAACACATTTGAGCCCGGATAGCCTCTTTCCCGCAGAGACCTCACTGAGGCACGGGGACCTGCGTGGGGAGGGGGCTCGGAGAGGACAGATTTCTAAAATATCCACATGCTCCCTGGGTGGGGGGAGAGAGAGAGGGACCCCTGGGGAGCTGAACGGCCGCCTCCTGAGAGTCCTTGTCCCCAGGGGCGCTTGGGACGTCTCAGTTTTCCCACCAAAGTCCCAGAGGCCAGGATCAATGGTTCCCCGGGGGAGGTGGGATGGAGGTGGGGCTACAAACCCTCTCGCCTTTCCTGGCCCCATAGAGTCTGGCCTTTGCAGCCCCGGGACAGGCGGCAGGGGCACTTACCGGAGAAGAAGCTGGAGGGCCGCATCAAGTGGGGCGCCGCCTCTGCCCGGGGCTGGGGGCTCGTCCCATTCCAGCCGCACCTGAGCCCGCACCTCCCCTGCTGCTCGCTCACTCCCACTGCCCCCCACCCGCCCCGCAGCAGCCGCCGGCACTGCTGTTGCTGCTGCAGCCACTGCTGCCAAGACTGAGGTAGAAAAAGGAACCAGAAAGCATTTCTCCTTTTTTTTTTCCTCCTCCTGTCTCTCTCTCTCTCTCTCTCTTTTCAAACCAGGCGAGAATGAGTCTGCAGCAACCCCGTTGGTGCAAAATAAATAAATAAAGCAGCCGGGGAGGGCTGCAGCAAGCGGCACTGCTGGGTGGCGGGCGAGCGGGTGGGGGTGCAGGGGCGGGTCTGGAGCCCCCAGGGGCGGGAGTGGAGTTGTGGAAGGGTCTCTCCCACATCCCCGATGCCCTTCTGGGGAGATCCAGGGCCAAGCCCCTTCCTGAGGGCTGTCTTCCCAGCTGCAGGGCGATTCTCACAATGTCCCCTGCGGGGATCTTTTGTGGGGAAAGTTCTCCGCCCCGAACATCCCCTGTGGAGGTGAGTCTGAGGCTCCTGGCATGCGGGGGGGTTCCCGGGGATCCGTTCCCAAGTTTCAGGGAGGGGCTGAGTCCTTACAACGCAGGTGGCTGGCTGGGCAGGAGACCTGGGTCCCCAGCTAGGAACCAGACTGCAGAGCAGCGTGGAGATAATCTCACTGAAGACACACACACACACACACATCTCTGGCCTTGGGAATCATTTTATAAAGAATGGCACGAATCGGGGTTTCCATTTACCCGATGAACCCCCTCCCCTGGCGGGCAAACCCCCTCCCCCTGCTGTTAATCCCTCAGCCGAGGGCTGGCAGCTCATTATGAAGCCTGGGGCGGCAGCAGCGGGTCTCCTCCCCCTGCTGGAGCCACTGGTTCCCGCTCGATGAGTGGCCGGACTGCAACTGTGCCTGCTGCCTTCCCCCCTCAGGAGAGCGGGGCCCACACAGTCCTCCCGGCACCCGTCCTTGGCCTTGGGACTGTCCAGGGGTCAGCCAGCTCTGCTTCTCTGGGATTTTCTTGTGATGGGAGACAGCTGGGCTGGGGTAGGGTTTGGGGGGGCCTCAGATCGAAGGCTGGTGGATGGGGCACCCTGGGAATGCTCTGGGTCCCTCAGGATTGGTGCTCTTCCTGAGGCCACTAAGCTCCTCGGTGACCTCAAGGAAGACAGAGATCGTGCGAGATTAACTGTGTCTACAGAGCCGCATAATTTCGGGCCGCGTGTATGTGTGTTTCACCTGCGTGCGGACGCGTGTCAGATCAGATGTGTGCTAACCTCTAAGGCAGCGGTTCTCAACCTGTGGGTCGCAAGCCCTTTGGGGGTCGAATGACCCTTTCACAGGGGTCGCCTAAGACCCTCGGAAAATGCAGATATTTACATCACGATGCATCACAGTAGCAAAATTTCATAGTTGGGGGTCACCACCACATGAGGAACTGGATGCAAAGGTTGTGGCCTTAGGAAGGTTGAGAACCACTGCTCTAAGGTCTGTTTTTAAAGTGCACGTGAGGGAGGTCTGAGTTGGAACCCTCTCTCTGTCTGTGATGCTCTTGGCTCTCCTGGTACCCTAGCCTCCACCCAAATCCCATAAAAAAACCATCCCCAGCCCCCTCCCTCCAGGTACGGATGCAGGTTTGCTTTTTGAGACCCCAGGAGCAGGGCAGGAGGCTCCTTGCTGAGCTGGGAGGAAGGGGGGAGGCGGAGAGTCTACAGGTCGATTCAAGTTGTGTACAGGTCCTTCTGGGCTCCAGCCGCCAGCCTCAGCCTGAGGCTCCCCTGAGCTGCAGCCCATGGCGAAATGCAATGAGGTATTTCAACGGTCTGTTCTTAGCTCCTGAGCCCCGAGCTGAGTTCCCTCTGTCCAGACTGTCCTGGATCCCTTCTGTTGTCCTGAGGACACCTTAGTCCTCCTAAAGGTTCTGATATTCCCTGCTCCCCTGCTCCAGAAGCTGGGGTGAGGGGCACGGGAGAGAGGATCCAGCAAAGCCGAGGCTGTATCTCGGCCCACTGGCCAGGCGCGGGCCAGTGGGCAGAAAACCAGCCTCAGCTTCTGCTCAGTCCCAAAGAACAGGTAGGGCCACCCTCCAGGGTCACGGGAAAGGAAAAGGCTGAGGGTGGGGAGTGGGGGAAGTGGGGGGAGTGGGGGAAGAGAGGGTCCAGGGAGGTGGTCCAGCAGGTTAGGGCCGGGAAAAAAGTCCTTCCTCCAGGTCACTCGGACAGCCCCTCGGGGGCCTCGATGTCAGTGCTGAAGAGTTCCTTGTAGAGTGGGGGGAAAGCAGCTTGGACCACGATGGGGTGCAGATGCTGGAAGGTTTGCAGCTTTTCCACGTGCTGGCTGCACAGGCTCCGGAGTTTCCCCTTGGGTGGCAGCTGGAGATGGTTAAGGGGGAACGAGGGTCAGTACCCCAGGGCTCTCCTCAGAGCAAAGGAGTCCTCTCATCTTTCTTTCCTTGCCTAGGGTAACCCTCCGCCTCCCTTTCTGTGCACTTGCCGCTTGTTGGAAGGTATTATCAGGAAGGCAGAGGCAAGGGAACGCTGCTGTGGGCCAGGCGTATGTTTTCTGGGGTGCTACCCCCCAAAGGAACCCTGTTAAAGCCTATAGTTCACACTTTATGCTCTTATAATAGTGATCATAGTGAAATCCCGTGTGTCTCTGGTTTATATGCGGTCCCATGACTCTTGGCTTTTGTTGATACTGTTCCCCTCATCTGGAATGCTTTCCCAGTTCTTTGCTTGGCTAATTCTTCCTTTCAAGTGTCACCTCCTCTGGGGATATTTCTTTATCTGGCACCCCACTCCCCCATCAAAGGTCTTTTCTCTGTGTGGCACTTAAATCCCATTTTAGAAAAACGATCCAATTTGTCTGCCTTCCTATGCTTGGTTTAAGCTCCTTGGGTAGGGTCTCTCTCTCTCTCTCTCTCTCTCTCTTTCTCTCTCAACACTGCCATGACTCAGTTGGGGAGGGAGAAATGAAAAAGACCCAGGACCCATGAGGTGACAGAGGGAGGGAGACCTCATTGGGAACGGCTGAGAAAGCCTTTTACAGTGGTACCTCGAGATATGAGTTTAATTCGTTCCGTAACCTTGAGGCGTGGAAAACTATGAGACGCTCGAGTTGAGGTAAACTGGTGGGTCGTGTGCAGCCGGCAATCCGCGGGATTCATATCTCAACTGTTGCTCGTATTTCAAAGCAAAAATCGCTCGCTCGACGGCTGGTATCTCAAAAATCTCGTATGTTAGGGCACTCGTATCTCGAGGTACCACTGTATCTTCTGCAGTTTCCTCCATAAGCAGGTGAGGCTTAAAAACACCCCTCACAGCCACCGCAGCCTTTCTGCCCAGCTTAGTTTCCCGGGAAAGAGACAGCCAGGAGCCAGGGAGGAGCAGGCAGCTCTCGAATTCCTTGTCTTTTCATTTGTCCTGCTTTACTTTGAGTTTCTTTTGGGCTTTTGCGATAGTTTCATTCATTCATTCATTCATTCATTCATTCATTCATTCAACAAGTACTTGTTGAGCACTTACTCAGGCAGACACTGGGAGGATACTTCAGTGGATAAAACATCTACCTTTACTAAGTGAACATGCTAGCGAAGGATCCAGGAAAAATAAACAAATGTACATAACATGCCTGAGAATCTCTTTAAAGAACAGTAAAGCAGGGGGAGAGGCTTTATGTACGAGGTGTTCTGCGAAAACCTTTCCAGAATGAAGGGATGGAGCAGGCCCTTTAGAAGACTTGAGGAAGCACATCCCAGCAGCTGGACAGCAAGTACGGAAGCTCACAGATACCCCTGTGCGGGGTGTGTTTACGGACCAGCAAGGAGGCCGCGGAAGGAGAAGAGGCGAGAGGAGCCGTCAGGGGTCACGGCGTGAGGCCGGGAGACCCTGACACAGACTCTGGATTTGCCTCTCAGCACGGAGGGCAGCGATGGGAGGGCTGGGAACAGTGCTGGGGGGCTGACAGAGGAGGCCTCTCTAACAGTCCCAGTCAAAACTGGTAGCTGGGGGTGGGTGGGTGCCGTGTGAGTGATGCCCATGGGGAGGTGACATATTCCGAAGGTGGATCTAGCCAGATGTGCCTCCCAGCTGTTCTCCCAGGTCCCGGTCTAACCTATACTGCAGACTTGACATTCTTTAGGGCCGAGACAGGCTGTTGCTTAAGTCACTGCTGTCTCCTCAAGCACCGGGCACTGTGCCTGGCACATAGCAAGGGCCCGTGGCTTGAACACTTACATAAGTGGTTCCTTTACGCTGGCTCCAAATTAAATTGCCTAAATAATAGCTCCGGTGATATCATTCTCTTAGCCCTTTGGGGCTCGCCATTGCCTAGAAATAAAGCCTCGACTCTTTAATATGTCAGTTAAAGTGCTCTCTGATTTGCTCCCTGACCTAATTTTTTTCAAGCGCGTCTTCTGCTTGCTTCCCCGCCTCCCTCCGTCTATCCTGGTCTCACCCTTCAGTGAAAATGTTCCCTGAACTCTATTCTCCGCGTCGGCACTGGGTGGTCTCCTTAGCTTTCACTCGGGTCGCTCTCTACCCTTGAACAGGCCTGCCCCACCCCGTGAGTGTCCGTTAAAAACCTTACCTATTTCATGGCCTTGTTTAAATGCTCCTCTAGGAAGCCTTTAGGATTCACTCCTTTTTACTCCCCAATTATTTTTTAATCCTGTTCTGTGTTCTCCGAACATCCCCCCTTCCCCCAAATCTCTTATCAAAATAACATATCAGGCCCTCCCCCCCAAAATCTCTTATCAAAGTAACGTATGTATCCAGGCCCAGGGAGATGGTTGGTGGGAAGAGCGCTGGCATTCAATCTTACACTGAGCACCTAACCTGTCGTGTCAAATGGGCTGAGTCCTTAATCCTCCAGGAGGACATTAATACCTGTCCTATTGAATGAGCTGCCCTGAGGATGAGCGAACACACCCGCCACAGGCTGCACCTTTGTTAATCGCATTATTATTATCTCGCATTCTACGCTCTGTCAGAGCTATTCGTGCGGGAGCCTCCGCTCCGTCGCAGGTTGAGAAAACTCGCGGTGGGGACAAGGACACGTCCCTGTATATTTCCATCGCGCCGCGCCTTGTCGGAGCGGGTGCTGGGTAAGTGTCGGCTATATTAAACCGAATCGCTCCCTGGAGGCCCCTCCGCTCCCAGGCGCTCTCTAACTTTCCATCTTTACGCACACAGAAGTGATTGCTCCTTCCCTCACACAGAAGTGATTGCTCCTTCCCTCGGCTGTTGCAAGCTCTCTAACAGCATCTGTGGCAGATGCTTCTCCGGAGCCTCGGAGCCCGGGCCCCACCAGCCCTGATGTCACAGCTCTGGCGAGGGGCCCAGCCCCGTCTGCCCCAGGGGCTGCTCCTACCTCTGCCAGGATGCCTTGGCGATGAGTCTTGCAGAGATGATGGTGAAAGGCCAGCTCCAGGTTGGACTGAAGCTGTTCCACTTTCCTTTTCTCCTGGAGCCCCGGCCGGCCTGCGGGAGGGGAAGGGGCCACCGTGAGAACAAGACAACACACGGAATTCGACCACCAGAATTTTCCACCAAAAAGGGTGTAGCTTCCACCAAAAAGGGTGTACTATTTTTTGGTTTTTTTTGTTGGTTACTTTTTTAGAGAGTGGAAGGGAGGGGATAGAGACACACACAGAGAGAAACATTGATGTGAGAGAGATCCATCGATTGGTTGCCTCTAGCACACATCCTGACCCGGGCCAGGGATCGAGCCTGCTACACACCTTGACCGGATTTGAACCCAGGACTCTTCAGTCTGTGGGCCAATGATCTATCTACTGAGCCATACCGACTAGGGTTAGGGTGTACTATTTTGGACATCTGTTCTGGAATAGGTCTTTCAGCTGAGTGTGTGTGTGTGTGTTGATTTGACAAATGGTTAGCTCTAGAGCAGTGGTGGGCAAACTGCGGCTTGCCGCTCTGTTGACTAATGAGTTTGCCGACCACTGCCTTAGGGAAAACCACTTAAAAACCATTTTAATAATGCACTAATGTCTTTAA
>PVJN01044683.1:0-17224 GCA_004026805.1 Lasiurus borealis | reverse complement strand
GAAGGGGGCGGAGCCGATCCCGCATTTCTGCTGAAATTTCTGCCTTTAGGCAGCTGCCAAGAGGAACTAGGAAGCATTGTCAGTTTTCGTTTCTTCTTAAAGCTTTTAGGCATCCGTTCGGGTCGCCGAAGAGCGAAGGAGGACCTGCACGAAGACAAAAGAGGTAAAGAATTAAACATTTACTAAGTCAACTAGAAAGTGGATGGGCCTTCGCCCCTAAATGGTGCCAGCACCCAGAGCTCCGGGAATCCAAAGTTTTTAAAGACCTCCAGGGGGCCTTTTCCTCGGCGGGAATTCTCTGGGTGGGTCTGGAGGGGGAAGAACGGGTCTTAGCGAAGGGAATGTGGTCTAAGCTGAAGGGAATGTCGGCTGCAAAATGATCTTTAGGTCAGTTTCCCAGGGGAGGAGTATCGATTTGATTGATCAGACCTAACATGCAAAAGTGATAAAGAATTAAAAAATTTATTAGATCATCCTCTTCTGGAAAGCAGATGGGCCCAACCCCCAAATGGTGCCAGCACCCAGGAACAGGGGAGTCAGAGGTCTTAAAAGACTCTAAAGGGGCTTTTCCTTCGGGAAATTCTCCGGGTGGGTCGGACCCTGGGCAAGGATGGAACCGAAAGGGACTGGTCTTAGCAAAGGGAATGTGGTCCAAGCCGAGGGGACTGTCGGATGCCCAATGATCTGAAGGACATTTCCCAGGGGAGGGGTGTCGCTGAAGATGTTGGATCAGACCTAAGAGGGTACAGGTGAGCTGAATGTCTGGGTGGATTCGTAGGGGTAAAGTCGCCGGCTGCTCAGAATGGGGCTGTTGGGTGGAACCCTTGATGTTTGGTCTCAGCCCTGAGTGCATCCCTTAGCTCGCAGTCCAGCTCCTCTGGCGGTGGGAGCTGGGCTTCTCGCAGCGACACCACAGCGTTCAGGTGGGAAGAGACAGGTGCCCTGTGCCCTGTGCCCCCGCCGCCTCGGTTTCCTGCCTCCGCCTCCTGTGCCGCTCACAGGCATGGGCAGCGGCTGCTGCTGAGGACACGCACAGTGCGGCCTGTGGAGCGGCAAGTGCCGTTCTCTCCACGGAGCCACTATTTTGTAGTTCATTCTGGTCACACAGGCACCTCAAGGTGCACGTGTTGTTGTTGCTTAGGTGCACTTGTTAGGATGCGGTAGTGTAGCAAATAGCCCAACAAATCCGTAGCTTGTGGCTTGACCCACGGAGAAGGTGAGTTTGCATGTGAAGTGACGATCCCATTCTATTCCACTGGCTTCCCTCTGACGGAGCCAGCGCCACCCTGTGATTCTGTGTTTCTGTAGGTCTTTGCTGATCAAGGCTCTCCTCTCTGCTGCTCTTTTCTAGAGTTACCGCAGCGATGCCGATGGGTCTGCAGGGATGGGGCCAGGGCCTCGGTGTCCACGCCTGCGGTGAGTGCAAGCAGCAGGTGGCGATACGCTGGCACTGCACCGAGTGCGAGGGCTACGACCTTTGCGTCAACTGCTACATCACCAAGGGCCACGCGCACAAGATGGTGAAGCTGGTGCTGGGCCTGGCCGAAGAGGCCAAGGAGGGCGGCAACCCGGGGCAGCCGCAGTTCCGCAGCCTCCGGGAGTGGCGCCGCCAGGCCATCCAGCGCTGCATCCAGTCCCTGAGGCACTCCCGCCAGTGCCGCGACGCCAACTGCCCGCAGCCGTCCTGCCAGAAGATGAAGCGCGTTGTGCAGCACGCCAAGGGCTGCCAGCGCAAGACCAACGGAGGCTGCGGCGTGTGCAAGCAGTTCATCGCCCTGTGCTGCTACCATGCCAAGCACTGCCGAGAGAACCCGTGCCCCATTCCCTACTGCTTCAACATCAAGCAGAAGCTCCGCCAGCAGGAGATTCAGTACCGCCGGCAGCACGCCTAGGTCGTGCGCCCGCGGATGCCACCAGCAACGCCCGCACCGTGCCTCGCGGCGTCTGCCTTCCCCTGCTTCTGCACTCTGCCCCGCACACTGCATCCCCGCACACCCCAGGCACCACAGCCCCCGACTCTGCCCAGCCCTGGCCTGTGAGCATGTCTCCAGCCGGCTGCTCCCACGTGCCCCCACCCTCCAGGCCCATCTGCAACAATGGATGCGCCTGGCAGGTTGCACGTGAGGCGCAGGGATGCCCAAGAGCCAGATGGCCCCCGTGGGCCTGAAGATGACCCATCCAGCTCAGTGGGCCTGTTATTCTGCCCCGTGGCCCCTGAAAGTGGCAGCCCCCCTGAGCAACATCCCATGTGAGGCAGGCCCAGACCCCTGATGTCTGCAGACCCAAGTGTGCAGCCACCTCAGAGCATCTCCCGGGTGCCCTGCAAGACCTGCTGCCGTTCCTGGAGTCTGCCAGCTCCCCCAGCAGCAGCGAGTGCTCAACCTCCTCCAATCAAACCCTCAGCTGATGGCAGCTCTCATCTAATAGCCCCTGGCCAAGTAAGTGGCCAGCCAGCCCGGCCTTCAACTCCAGCGCAGCCTGCTGAACCTGACCGCCATGCAGGCCAGCGGCCTCGACCTGCTGTCCCTCACAGCAGCAAGCAGTGGGAGGCCTTGAACATCATGAACCCGGGGCATCACCGCAGCGTGGCGAGTATGAACCGCAGTGCAGAGAGATGCCGCAGAGCAACAGCAGCAGCAGCAGCAACAGGAAGGCAGCGCTGGCATGGCTGCAGGCCGGGCAGGCCACCCCCAGTTCCAGCAGCCTCAGGGGCACTGACGGCACCCCCAGCCATGCAGCAGCAGCCGATCCAGCAGCAGATTGGGTCCCAGGCCAGCCAAACCCTGTTGGGCATAGTCTGTCCCTTTCCCCTGCCCTCAGTTTCTCCCCTGCGCTCAGTACTTCCTATTGTCCCCACTTGAGTCTCCTGCCCTCCTGCCGTTTTCCCGTTATTCTCATTTCAGGTGTCACAAGAGACAGTTAAGCAGCCGAGAAAAGCAGCTCTAGACCCAGCTTCCTGCCACCGCCTGCACCTACACCCGACCCACACAGACACACAAATATCCCGCCCTCCCTATTCTTGCTTGCTGAAATGAATATACTGGTGTGTATTACTAATAAAGTCTCTAAAACTCTCACAACGTCTCTTGGCCTGTCTCCTGTCAGCACGGACCTACCAATCCCCATGAGCCCCAGCGGCACATGCTCTCAGAGAGCCACAGGCCTCACCTCCCTGGCCAGCAGATGGCCACATCCCTCAGTACCCAGGTGAGATCCCTGGCCCCTGTCCAGTCTCCAGACCCCAGTCCCAGCCTCCACATTCCAGCCCATCACCACGGATGCGCCCCAGTCTTCACCACACTATGTCTTTCCCCAGACTGGTTCTCCCCACCCAGGACTCCCCGTCACCATGGCCAGCTCCATAGATCAGGGCCACTTGGGGAACCCAAACATGCAATGCTGCCACAGCTGAATATCCCCATGGAGTGCGTTGCCCAGTGAGCTGTCCCTGGTCAGTGACACCACAGTAGACACCCTAGAAAAGTTTGTGGAGGATTTGTAGCATTGTGAGAGCAGCACTTTTTTCCTTCCATGTTTTTGGACCTTTTGTACTGAAATCCAAGAATCTAAGCTTTTTTTATTCCTAGATGGAACTGCTACTTCCAAGCCACAGAAGGGTAGATTGCTATTTAAAGAACAATAGACAGCATATGTTGATTTAAATATCTGGTTTCTCTTTGCTTTTTAAAATATATTTTTCATTGACTTTTTTACAGAAAGAAAGGGAGAAGGATAGAGTTAGAAACATTGATGAGAGAGAAACATTGATCAGCTGCTTCTTGCACACCTCCTACTGGGGATGTGCCTGCAACCAAGGTACATGCCCTTGACTGGAATCAAACCTGGGACCCTTCAGTCCACAGGCTGCTGCTCTGTCCACTGAGCCAGACCGGTTAGCTTTTTTAAAAAATGTTTTGTTCTTGGGGGAGAGGGGTTCTGTTTGGATTTTTTGTCATCATTGCTGGTGACTCATGCCTTTTTTAATGGGAAAATCAAGTCCATTATATCCATATTTTTGCTTCTATTTTTATGATTTTAAACATTTGTTTAAAAGTGAGAAGAAAAAATAATATTCAGAAAATGATTCCTAAAACAATGCAGGCTTATAATGTATCCTGACAACTTTCTGATGTGGGAGACTTTTTCTACTGTGAACTCTGTTCTCCCAGTACTGTATTACCACTGGTTGATAGGAATTGGCTACTGCGCGCGCTCGTACACACACACACACACACACACACACACACACACTCCCATACAAGCATCTGTACATGCTGCCTGAAGATAAACTCTGGCAGATACAGAAAATGTTGCTTTGTTTCTCTGATAAAACTGGTTTTAGAAAAAAATAGGGACGATCACTCTCCTAGACCATGCTAATGTTCATAGAGAAGAGCATTCTTCTATGCGAAACCTGAAGTGAGGAAAAGCAACTCTAGTGTCAATTATCCAAGTGCTATAACTGCCATGAAAAAGAAAACTCAAGAAGACCAATCCCTGTATAGGATGGTCAAGTACCCACTCATTTCTTATATCATATTGTTAAATAAACTGCATGCAACGGACAGAAAGAAAAAACAAATATCATTACCTTAATGATATGTTGAGTTTCTCAAAAAGAAGTCCAATTTGGAATTTTGAATGAATTGCACTGACTTTGTAGGTTAATCATTAATTTGATTAGGTCTTAATAAAGGCACCCAAGATGAGGCATCCTATATTTGGTCATCCAGTATAAAAGCATGGGAAATGCTCTACTTACTCAGATCATTTTGCTTCCTTTATTAAAAATTGTAAAGTTTACATAGCAGTTTTAGTGTTAATGCCCAGATACTTTGGGATCCTTATTGCTACTGTGAATGATTTCTTTTTAGTAATATTTTCTAGTAGCTGTTGTGGGTAGGAGAGATGCTGTTAATTGGTGCAGGCTGATCTTGTATCTGGCAAACTTGCTGAATGTTATTAGTTATAATTTGCTCAAGTCTTTGTTTTATTGTAAGCTGACCTTCGTGTGTGTGTGTGTGTGTGTGTGTGTGTGTGTGTGTGTAAAGAAGCACTCCCCTAACCCCATTTTAAAAAATATATATATTTTATTTTTTTACAGAGAGGAAGGGAGAGGGATAAAGAGTTAGAAACATCAATAGAGAGACTAACATCGATCAGCTGCCTCCTGCACGTTTCCTACTGGGGATGTGCCCCCAACCAAGGCACATGCCCTTGGCCGGAATCTAACTTGGGACCCTTCAGTCTGCTAGCTGACACTCTATCCACTGAGCCAAACGGTTTCAGCCCCCCACCCCATTTAATTTCTGTGGTGGGTGGTGGAGGTTGGGGAGATGACTCACTAGGAAGGAGTAGAAAATGTTTCCTCCTCCCCCAACACAGGGAGGGGCTTGGGCCTCTGTGATGCTCACCTCTGGATTCTCTGTAGATTCAGAGAGACCTGCTAGTCAGGCCCCTGACCACTGTGATGGGCAGAAAGGTGGCCTAAGTCCTCTGGTAGCAGGAAAGCGGAGGAGAATGTCACCAAAAAGAGGGAAAGATTTAGAGAGGGGGAAGAAGACAGAGAAAAGGGAAAGACTTGAGGGGAACTTGGATGGGTAGGCCTGGGAAATATCAGGGTTGGTAGATGGTAAAAGAGCCTGTGGTTCCAGAAGAGTAGCTGGACCAGAGACCCACTATCCAGCACTATCACCCAAAGAAGCCCTGGTCACCTAATGTGGGGGCAGTGGGAGGAGCTAAAGCCCCTGGGAGTTAGGAATGAGCACCTCCCACCACCAGGTCACACTGATCAACTGGTAGAAACCCCCTCCCCATGCTTTACTGTGACCTTAATGCCCAAAGCGGCATGGCCCCAGAATTTCCCAGGCACGGAACCTCCTGCATCTCAGAGCCCCCACAAGTCAGAGCTGGATCCTTAAGCCACAGACAAGTTGGGGCCCCACACTTGGTCCTGACAAGAAGTTTACTGAGAGAGAGGCCGGAATTGAGAATGGTTTAACTGGGCAACTGTAGCTGAGTATTAAGGTTGCTTTGGTTTGGAAACTTCTCTGCACAAGGGGAGAAGGGGCAATGGGGCCGCCCTCTGCCCTGCAGGCTACTAGCACTGACTAGGCTGCTGGAGGCAGGATGGGGAGCCCCTGATTTAACTGCCCTGATTGGTGACTCAGATTTCAGTTGGGGGGCTGAGTGGCTATAAAATCAGGAAGTGAGAAGGCTGGACCCTCCTGATCCCTCTTCAAGGGTTTGCCTTGGATGAACTGCTGGCCACATTCGTGCAGCTGTCCTTGACTACCTCTGCTGCCCTCATTGCTCCTTTTTTGGCTGCCTTTCATGAATTCGGCACCCCAGGGACCAGAGCCCTGCATGTATGGTATCTCTCCTAGGGAATTTGCCTTTTATGATAGAGATCGGGATAAGCAGAGACCGCCAGGCGGTCTGTTCGTGCCTGGACACAGCAGATGCCTCACTTCTTACTCATTTCAGAATGCTTAGGTTGGGGCAGGGGCTCTGGGTGGATGGGGGCGGCACGGGCCTGGCACCCTTTGTGAGCAAGCCATGAGGAGGCCACACTTTCTTTGTAAATATGTAATTCCAAAATAAGGAGGCTATTTTGGAGCAAAGATAAAGGGTCAATGGGATGAGAGAGTAAACTTGGTCCAGGAACATGAAGACCCTGAGCCTGTCCAGGTGCTTCTGAGAGCTGAACAGCCAGGCCGCCCTCAGGCCCGAGGTGAGGCCTGGGCTGCAGGGTGTTCGCCTTGTCCCCCAGCCCCACACACCAAGCTCTGTGCCCAGCTCCTAACCTGAGCTGACTCACTGACTTCCACTTCCTTCCAGGAGGCAGCTGCACTATTATTCCCGTTTGGTGGATGGAGAAACTCAAATCCAAAACCCATTCTGGATCTCAGGGATGGACACAGGCTCTCAGCTTCCCCTGAGCACAGAATACGAAGGCAAAAGGACCACAGAAAAGACAGGAGCCCTCTGTGTTCTGGAGAGGAAGCCAGGAGGAGGGGTCCGTACCTTGGGCTTTTGGTTGTATTTCCCTCCCCTCAGTGACACACTTCTGGGCAGGGAGCTGTCGCTGGAGAGCCAGGCCAGAGCTCTGAGTGGCTCTATGGCTCCTGCAGCAGCTGGCCTTGAAGGAGAAGCTGAGAGGGCTGCCTACCCTCTGCAGGAGGTTCTGAACCTGGGCATTCAGGCCACTGCAGGTTCAGGAACTTAATGCTGTTCAAATATTCACTCAGCAGCCCCCAGGGCACGTTGGAGCACGCAGGAGGAGCAGCCCTTGCTGATGGCTCTGGGCCTCTGCTCTCTTGTTTTTGTTTGTTTGTTTTGTGTGTATTTTTTTAATATTTTATTGATTTTTTTACAGAGAGGAAGGGAGAGAAATAGAGTTAGAAACATCGATGATGTCTATCTGCTGCCTCTTGCACGCCCCCTACTGGGCATGTGCCCAGCTGCCTCTTGCATGCCCCCTACTGGGGATGTGCCCAGCTGCCTCTTGCATGCCCCCTACTGGGGATGTGCCCGCAAACAAGGTACATGCCCTTGACTAAAATCGAACCTGGGACCTTTCAGTCTGCAGACCGAAACTCTATCCACTGAGCCAAACCGGTTTCAGTGCTCTGCTCTCTTGTGATTAGCCAGGTCTCCCTTACCCAGGGCCCCATACATATTACCAGAATCCGATTATCAGTAGTTTTTGAAACTCCAGTGCCTTAGAGGAGAAGCTGGGCGGGAGGAAGCTTGCAGCCAGGCCTGGTGTCTCTAGGAGTGGGTGGAGAAGAAGTCAGAAACTGGATTCTAAGGAGGCATTATCTCCAGCGGCCCGGCCCTAAGGGCTTTACCAGAGCCCAGCAAGAGGGCGAGGCTACAGATGGGATACCCAAGGCCCAGGTACAAGGCCCTCTTTCTGTTGGGGGCTGAGTGGCTATAAAATCAGGAAGTGAGAAAGCTGGTTTATAAATTTGATTAAGTCGCTCTCCTTTTCTTATCTATAAAGTGGGGACAATAGAAACACCTACCTCAAAGCGAAGCTGAGAAGGATTAAAGGAGAAAATGTATGTGAGGGGCCTGGCTCGGGTGCTGTAAATGGCAGACACCCAGGAAATGCTCATTGACCTTCCGCGCCTCCCCAGCGACTTATCTGCGTCCTCCTCACTCTCAGTCTGAACCTGGGGGAGAAGCAGGCAGGCATGCTTGCCCTTTTCTTTCTCGTTTCACTACCAGAGATTGAGACCTGACAATGGCACTATTTTGGTTATTAAGTTTTTAGGACTTCTTTTTTGTTTGTCCATTTTTCTGAGACTTCTTTTAAGTATACATATCCATCCTCCCTTTCTAAATAGCACATTTTTTATACCTTTTTATCCACTTTGCTTGTTTCATTTGACTATTGTCAGAGCACAGAGCACAGCTAGAGCACAGCTGCTCTGAGTCCATATATTCTTCTGAGTCCTGCTAATGACTACAGCAAGTGTCGGAGTAGATTCGTTCTCAAAAACTGTTTGACTAATTGTTGGGTTCGAGCTCCTCTGCCAGGGGCTGGACCTTCTAGGACATCAGTCTTAGAGACAGAGAAGCCATGAGAAATTATGGGTATATGAGAATGAGTCTTTATTGTAAAAGCCAGTGGCTATATAACCATCAGACAAAACAGTTCTTCATGGCAAAGTCCTATAGAGGCAGCTGCACACCAGCTGGCAAACAAATGCATCTTTCTCACAAAGCAGCATTAGCCTGTACCCACAGCTATTATCTGATCAGGCACACGCTGCCCCCAGACTCACCGCCTCACATAGCAGTGGCACCTGAGCTCTCTACTCTTGCCTCTCTAGCCTCTCCCCTCTCTCCAGGCTTTCCTGCACTCCTCACTCCTAGCTGCTCCGTAATGTATTATGCCACTTAGACAAAAGAGGTCATTTGCCAACAGTGACATCAATCATTTGGGTTCTAGAAGGGCACGGTGTACCGTAAGATCGCTGTGGCCATGCAGCTGAGTAATTCTTGGACATTGTGATTAAGATTCCCAAGTTCAGCTGAAACCAGTTTGGCTCAGTGGATAGAGTGTCAGCCTGTGGACTGAAGGGTCCCAGTCAAGGGCATATTCCTTGATTGTGGGCATATCCCCAGTAGGAGGTTTGCAGGAGGCAGCTGATCGATGTTTCTCTCTCATCAATGGTTCTAACTCTCTATCCCTCTCCCTTCCTCTCTGAAAAAAAAAAATCAATAAGATATATTAAAAAAAAAAAAAGATTCCCAAATTCAGAGGGGCCTTGGCTGTCAGATATACTATCAACAAGGCCTCCACACTCTAATTAGCCTTGGCTATTTGGTGACTCTGGCATAGTTCCCACAACTATATATCTTGAAAGTGATGTCAGGGAAATATATTTTTATTCCCTTATAGAACACTCAAGGGAGTCCCTCAACCCAGCCTGAACCCTCTCACAATCTGGGATCCCTTGGGAGATGTCTGACTGATGGCTTAGGACCGGTCCCTAGGGGATCAGGTCTAAGCTGGCAATCAGATATCCCTCTGGCAGCCCAAGAGCCCTTGGGGGATGTCCGACTAACAGCTTAGGCCTGCTCCCCACCGTGCAGGCCTAAGCTGTTAGTTGGACTTCCTTAGTGCTGCTGTGGAGGCAGGAAAGGCTCCTGCCATTGCTGCTGCACTGGCCAGCCAGGAGCTGGCTTCTATCTAAGTGGTGCTCCCGCTGTGGAAGCACACTGATGATCAAGGCCCAGCTCCTCTGTTGAGTGTCTACCCCTGGGGGGGTCAGTGCACATCATAGCTGTAAGGGTCAAATTGCATATAACCCCTTTATTATATAGGATTCCACTGTGTGTGTGTGTGTATGTGTGTGTGTGTGTGTGTGTGTGCGCGCGCGCGCGCCTATGCCACCACTTATTCAGCCGAGCCCCTAGTGACAGACATCAGGGTTATTACAGCAGTGCAGCTATACACTTTTTCACATTTTGCAGCATGTCTTAAGGAAGGTCCCCTTCCTTAAGACATGCTGCAATCAAACAGCTTAGAAAGCCAGAAGCCACCCTATACACCATGACCTTTTCATCTTCTCTGTGAAGGAAACAAAACCTCTTAGCCTCCCTTTTTGATGTAATATAATCATTTAGTGACTGTTATGGGCTGAAGTGTGTCTTCCCTGCCCTCCAAGTTTATATGTTGAAGTCCTACCTCCCAGTACCTTAGAAAGCGACTGATCTGGAGAGAAAGCCTTTTGCGAGGTGATTAAGTTTAACAGGAGCTCCTGAAGGTGGGCCCTACTCCAAAAAGAGGGTGTCCCTCGAAGAAGATGAGATTTGGGCACAGCCGGGCACAGAGGAAAGACCGTGTGAAGACACTGAAAGAAGGAAGCCCTCTACAAGCTAGGAGAGAAGCCTCCAAACACACCAACTTGCCAACACCTGATCTGGGACATCCAACCTCCAGAAAGGTGAGAAAACAATGTGTGTTGTGTAAGTCACCCAGTATCTGACACTTGGTTTCGGCAGCCCCAGCAAATGAATACAGTTCGTAACTAAGGACGGGAGAGAAGAAAGCACCATGCCTGGGTAGGAGAATAATGTGCTCTCTGGTAAGTTGCTTCCATCATGTTTCTGCCTACACATTGCTCCAGCTGCCTTTCCTCCTGATGCTTCCACCAAGCCCGTCTCTTCCTGGCCTCTTCCCCTTGAGGGGATCTCTCTCAGAAAAACGCTGCTGCATCTTGCACAGTCAGCAGTCCCTGGAGTGGTGAGTTGGTTGCAGCTTCAAATGGTGACAGAAAGGCAGTGGGAGCACCCGAGAGCTTTCATCTCATTGGGAGCTCAGGACTACTTTCCTAACCCACCCGCTTGGGTAACTGTGGCAATCTTACCCGAAATGTATTTATTTCTCCCCCATTTTCATGGAGGGTAAACGTGGTGTGCAAAACGCATTTCTAATGATTGAGCTCTTTGCTGGGTCATTAAATCTTTAAATTCTTCAATATTTTAGTGATTTTATAGTTCAGTGATGTGTAGGTTTGTCCAGGTTTTCATTCTCTCCATACTCCTTTGCCCATAAGACTCTCCAGCAAGAGCCCACCACAGGGTGGCTTCACACCTGGCCCTGCTCTGAATGGGTCCCCTCTTGTTAGCCTGTCTCCTGTGTGGCCCATGATCAGGGCATAGGCACAGCACAACCCAGCTTAGGCCCTAAAGACAATGAGAACAGTCCAGATTACCCTGGGAAATCTTTTAGAAGTTGCCACGTTGGAAACTGTCCCAAGTAGATCCTGGGAAAGGCATCCTTTGAGGATAAACTTTAACCGTGCAGTTGTGGGACATTCAAGTCGTTGCTAGAGAAGAGACCACTCTTCACAAGCAGGACTAAGGACAGGCCTAGGACCAGAGGGACCACAAGCTTTCATTTAAATTTTAAGCATATGCAAAATAATTCAACTAACTGCCAGAGGAATTACACCACATGAAACATAGGCAGTTGCAAATCACACAGCTTTTTTACTACACAAATACCTGAGCTGCAGGTACAAGCTTAGTTAGGGATCCCCGGGGTGCTGTCCTCTGGGGTCCAGCAGTTGGCAGGTCCAGTCTGGATGCAAGGGGCCGGTGTTCCTCACCGGAGAGCTCGGTTGTGTCTCAATCGGGAGGGACTAGCCGTTCTTCTATCATCTGGCAGGAAGAGGAACATGGAGCAGTGTCACTTGTCAGACCGACAAAGGGACAGGCCTTTGTAACTGTCTTGATGGGCGAGCACTTTGGCTGGTCTGGACCCCAGTTTTAAAGCCTGTACCCCATTTGCAGCCTCCGGGGTGGCTATCAATGAATTACGTCAATGCACACATGTTTATCTCAAACAGGGCGAGGGGCTACATGTGGTTATCTAGGGAGAGGACATCACTCACTCAAGTGGTTATCTTAGCAAGTCACTCTGCGTTGTTCACTGAAGTTCAAATCCTCATCGGTGAGGTACACACGCTTCAGGGCAGTGGGGAATCACACTTTAAGTTTCAAGGAAAGTTAATTTAAACATTTTAAAACCTTCTATATATATATATATTATACGTTTTTAGAAATTTCTATATTTTTACTACAACAGAAACCTTGATACTATTTTTCGTTGTATTCGATGGGCCAGCTTTTCATACAGTTTTGGGATAGAATATGTAGTATCTCCTCAGCAGAGCCCCAGGTGAAGAGTTGGCCTGTATTTAGGGACTGTGCTAGAACTATACAAAGCCTTGCTAGTTATCACACAATGAGAAGGGGGCAGAGGGGTCAGAAAGGGAGGCCAATTGGGAGAAGCAGATTCTCCTCCCTTCATTTAGTGAAACAGAAGGCAGAACTGCCAGCACAGGTTAAAAGCGTGGGCTCCCTCCTCCCTCCCCCCACCCACTCTTTTTCTCTGTTTTCCTGAACACATGGCAATTCACAGCATGGCTAACATAGTACAGAGAGAGACAGAGAAAGCACATGACTGGGGTCAAGGATACCCAGGTTGCAAAGTCAACTCAGACATGAGCATGGAGAAATGTTAAGACAAAAGTTCTTGGGAGGTCATATACTGTATTCCTAAATACAAGTGGTTACTTTCTTTGGGGTTCAGTTTCCTCACCTGTAAGATGCATTATTGGGGTAGTGTGATCCTGAGGCTCCCTCCTGGAGTCCCTGACATTGGTGAGTTCAAGCTCAAGGCTCTCAGCTGAGAAAGCCTGGCCTCCCAGAACAGCCTCCATAACCCAGGGAACTGGAAAAGCACGCGGCCCTCCCCGCTCTGCCTGGGGATGTCTTAAGACAGAGTTTGGTAAAATAATGGCAAACTAAGGAATGGCTAGTGATGCACACTGCTTGCCTCGGTTTCCTTTAGTTCAGCAAATCTTATTTTAGCAGCTGATAAAGACAAGACAGGGCACTCTGTATTGGGAAGGTAGAGATAGATAAGCTGTTCCTGATATTGTGAGACTGCACATCTTGCTATAATTGAGTGCTTTATCCCAAATGAGAAAGCTGAGTGTTTTTGTTTTGGCGTGAGATCTATTAGGAAAATTTAAAAGCGCCTTTTTGCCTTCAATTCATATCTCTTCAGGGCTGTGGCAAGTATTAGTGCTGTTCACCTAGTAGATGAAGTTTTACCTCTCCTGAACACATAGTAGGATCATAGTTTCCAAGCCCCTGAAGTTAAGTGTGACCATGAGACTTCCTTTGGCAATGAAAGGAGAACACCATGATAATTTACATCCACACACAGCCTTAGGAACCATCACATGGCTCCTGCATGCTCCTTTTCCTCCGTGTGCAACCAGCAACAGTCCTGATGGTGAGAGCTTGCTGGCCTGTCAATGAGGGCAGAGTGCAGTGGAGGAGTAGAGACCTTACTGATCCATGATGGACATGTAGTGTGAGCAAAAAGCAGAATTCTGTTGCTTTAAGCCATAGAGGTTTAAAAAACGTTTATTACAAAAAAGACACACCTATATAAAAGTAGAGACAATAGTAAATCAAAATTGCTATATCCATTACTTAGCTTCAACCATGATCAAGATATAAGACTCTGTGATTTTGAGTTTGCTTGTTAATATAGCACAACCTAGACCACTTCTGCTAAGCACAAGAGGAAAGGATGTTACTTTGTAGAAATACTGAATGAGTGACAAGAAGGCAAAGAGAGTGGAAACAGAATTGATGAGATCTGATTTTTATGCCATATTTCTTAGTGAGATCGTTTTTGTGTTTCTAACATTATAACTGAGCGACACTTTGGGTTTTTCTTCTAGGAGATGCCTTCCGTGTTGCTTCCTTTCCTCTGGAAATCTACGAACCTCTAGAAACCAGAAGCTCGAACTGCTTGGCAAGGGCCCTGGCATGCCAACAGGACTGAAGTCAATCGCCCACTTCCACGTAAACGCTACCCAGCACCATTACACTTCTGGAAAATGTGATTATTTTCGTCCTAATGTGCTTTAGAAAGGGCTTTCCTACTGAATTACGTGAACACAAACCCGAGCTTTTCCAAATCTACAGTCAATTGTATCACAGACATCTGATGGACTCATTTAACAAATGAAATGAAATCATTATTATTTCACAAAATTAGTCCATATGCCAGTAATTACTCCCCATGTCTGATTTTGTTTTCATCCAACCCAACTGAATTCTCCATAACTGCTCCCCTACTCATTAGGGAGGTAAACCAGGGCACATCACCGCCTGCATGAGCTGGAGTATCCTTACTCGTGACTGGAAAAGTCTCTGCCTGTTGTCCCAACCAGATAACAAACCCAAATCTGTTGTCCAAGGCTTCTGGGAGGAATACACGTTGTTATAACGTTATGGTCATAAGGAAAACTCTCTAATGTGTGAAGTGTTCGCTGTGTGGAGAGCCCAATACTCTGTAACTTCCAAAACGTTATCAACATGCTGAACACCCCACTATCTTGATGTGAACGCCCTAAGCCCTTCAAGTGTAAGTAAATGCCTTGCTTCTAGCATAAGGCACACCGTCTGGCCCACACCGATAAGACACAAGCTGTTTCCCACCGGCAATATAAGCCCAGGACCTTCTTCAGTCACTGTCCCCTGCCTGAAAGAGGATTTCACGTCCCTCCGTGAGAGGAGCTCCTGGCTGAATGCTCGGCTCGGTGAGCCTGAACCAGCTGCGGCCGCCTGTCTGTCTCTGATTTCAATGTCCATCTTTCGGTGTGCATCACCGGCAGCCTTTGCCGGAGCCTAGGACTCACTAGGAATAGGTAAATAAACCCTGTGTGATTGCACACTAATTCTGTCTTGTGTGTTCATGTGTTCCAGTTCGGCTCAACTGTCTAAACATTGAAGTACCAGGGGATAGGCCGTTATTGCTGATCCCTGGTCACCTGCGTATGTCCCACTAAATCAGTGGTTCTCAACCTTCCTAATGCTGCGACCCTTTAATACAGTTCCTCATGTTGTGGTGACCCCCCAACCATAAAATTATTTTCGTTGCTACTTCATAACTGTAATTTTGCTCCTCTTATGAATCATAATGTAAATATCGGTGTTTTCTGATGGTTTTAGGCGACCCTGCTAGCAGTTCTCAACCTGTGGGTTGTGACAGTAGCAAAATTACAGTCACGAAGTAGCAATGAACATAATTTTATGGTTGGGGGTCACCACAACATGAGAAACTGTATTAAAGGGCCACGGCATTAGAAAGGTTGAGAACCATTGCTCTCAAAGGAGGACATGAGGATGTAATTGAAGCACTTAAAAACTTCTGGAAGAAGATACAGTGGTACCTCGAGATACGAGTTTAATTCGTTCCGTAACCTTGAGGCGTGGGAAACTATGAGATGCTCGAGTCGCGGTAAACTGGTGGGTCGTGTGCAGCCCGCCAATTCGCGTGATTACTCCTATCTCAAATGTTGCTCCTATTTCAAAGCAAAAATCGCTCGCTCAACGGCTCGTATCTCAAAAATCCCGTATGTTAGGGCACTCGTATCTCGAGGTACTGCTGTATAATAGAACCAGGCAGATCACACATTTATAATAGCCCAATCTGGCCTGTGAAAAAGCCTAATGGCACCTACAGGATCACAACTGACTATTGCAACCTGAATAAGGCCTCACCAAAGATAGATGGCTGCCTGCCTGACGCACAAGAAGTAACCAATATTATCCAGAGAGACAACCCTAAATTTATGGCAGCAATTGATCTCTCGGACAAGTTCTTTGCAATATCCGTAGCTGAAAAGTACAGACACATTACCACATTTACATGGCAAGGCAAACAATACTCATTCAAAAGACTCCCATGAGGATACAAAAACTCACCCACAATCGCACACAACCTACTTGCTAACAACATTGACCCCACAAAATACAAATCCACAATCATACCATACATAGATGACATTCTACTCTCTAACAATGACAAAGAAATTCTACATTCTGATCTAGAGTCACTAGTAAACACACTTAAGATCGCTAGACTGGACAATTAATCCTCACAAAATCCAGCTCCCAGACACCAAAACAACAATTTGAGGCATCCACTGGAGCTCTGAAGGTAGGAATATACCGGACAAAGTAATAGACATATTACTAAACCTAAAACGCCCAAGCATCAAAAAAGAAGCACAACAATTAATGGGACTTTTCATGTACTGGAGACAATACATACCATACCTGGCAGACATTGCAAAAGCCATATACAAAGTCACCAGGAAGGCAGTAGATTTCATATGGACCCAAGAGCAGGAATAAGCATTTAAACAATTAAAGGACTGACTACATACACCACTTTCAATCCCTACAAAGTATCAGACCAGGAGACAAACTAGTACTAGACATTAGTTTCATGACAGACATGGCAGTTGGGGACTATACAAAAGAGGAACAGAAGACAAAAAACTAATGCCTGTAGGATTCTGGACTCAGAGATTCCCTTACTCTTACCACAAATTTTGAGAAACTAATCTGGACATATGTGGCTCTGTTGCATGTAGAGCCGCAGACCGGACTTAACCCAATAACCGTGCGCAGCACACTGCCCTTTAAGGCATGGCTCAAAGTGTCCACTGAAGAACTGGCAGGTTCCCAAACTGGCAAAAAAGTTCTCTCCTGGAAGTGGTACGTTAACACACAAGAAACCTCTGGCCCCAGTGAACCAATCCTCCTCACCGAAGAGGTCAACAAACTTGAGGTAGAACCACCAACCTGTGCAACAAGTTGTCCAACCACCCTATCCAATCAGGGTGAAAGGGCCACAATATAGCCCTAAACTTAAAAATGCCTGGTTTACAGATCGATCAGCCTCTGTAACCAGTGACCAGTACAAATAGAGAGTAGCAGCCTTCAACCCAGCGCCATCCAGGGCGCTAACAGCGACGAGTAAGTCCAAATCTGCTCAACATGCTGAACTTATAGCTACATATTTAGCCAGTAAGGACTCAATTGACAATAAGCCCAAAATCTACATCTTTCCCAACTCACGGGCAGTTTGTAAAGGAATCACTGAATTGTCAGGCAAATGGCAACAACCAGTCTGGTTAATTAATGGCAAACCTTTATGGTCACAACACTATTGGATAAAACTCCACGACCTCTCCAAACAAATTAAAATATACATTGCACATGTCAATGCTCACGCTACAGACAAAACACCCACGGCACTCCACAACACAATAGCAGACACATTAGCAAAAGGCGTTACACCTGAAGATAACATCACCATTGTGGA
>PVJN01044682.1:0-17224 GCA_004026805.1 Lasiurus borealis | reverse complement strand
ATGTCCATTATGTCCCCACAGGCAGTACACGTGAGGTTTTAGAATTCCTGGAACCTTGACCTCTCCTACCATTTAGAATCTGACCTGGGCCTCTTTTTCTCGAGCCTAGTTTTTTCACAGAAAATGTGAATGACGGCTCTAGATCATTCTTAAAGGAGTTATGGAGCTAATGAGGGTGAGAGCATTTTAGAGACTATTACGTGCTTTGCAGATATAAAATTTACTACTATGCAACATTTCAATATCCAGGCAGACATTTGATAAAATGTAAATTATCCCTTCAGCAGATATTATTTGACCCCCTAAGACTTAGGTACCTAAGACTTTAGCTGGTTAAGTCTGGAACACATACAAATACTGGTATTTCTCATTTTCTTGCTCTTTACTTTCTTGTGCTTTGCAGGCATTGCATTTTCATCAACATCAAGGCAAGACCCTCTACCTGCAAAAGATCATGACTCACTGAAGGCTCAGATGATGATTAGCATTTTTAATCAAGAAAGTCTTTTTAATTAAGGTATGTACATGAGTTTTATATACATAATGCTAGTGCACACTTACTAGACTATAGTATAGTACAAATATCACTTTTACATGGATCAAGAAACCACAAAATCTGTGTGACTCCCTTCATTGTGATATACAATTTATTGCGGTGGTCTAGAACTGAACTCATACTATCTCGAAGGAATGCCTGTAGTGTTTGGGGTGTTGGATTTTTCTCTAAAGACTTTTTTTTGCAGCTCATTTACAGATACAAAGAATGTGTTTGGAAGGATAGAAATGTGTAGGGCGAGTGGGAGGGAGGTGATAGAACAGGGTCTGACCTTCATTGTCAAAACAGATCCTGGGACAGCCCAGTTTCCCGTGAGGCTGCTTCAAACAATAGAAATCCCTCTTCTGTAGGCTTTAGCTATTAGTTAACAGCTCTTCAGGAGGTTTGGGAGGTTTCCTGTAAAAGACAAAGTGCAAAATACACAAGATGGCATACTATTGGTTATTACAATTTAAAATTTCTTTGGTCAGCCAAAAAAAAAATCTGTTGTCTTTTTATAGAAAAAAAAAATGTGCACACTGAGGTTTTTACTGGAGTGAATTATACTCTCTTAAAATACAACTCTTACATTTATCTATGGCTGTATATGCAAAGACATGACCTTTTCCAAGGACTAATAGTAAAAATAGCAGGTCTCTAAATATATATTTAGGCATGTGCTGCTGGAGGCTCATAATGTGATAACACTTACATCTTAATCTGCTCAGGCTGCCATGAAAGAACACCATGGACTAGTGGCTTAAATAGCAGAATTTTTACTCACAATTCTGGAGACCAGAAGTCCACACACAATCAAGGTGCTGGCTGACTCAGTCCCTGGTGAGAGCTCTCTTCCTGACTTGCAGACGCCCACCTTCTCACTGGGTGCTCCTATGAGGTAGAGGGAAGGAAAAAGATACCTCTCTCTTCCTCTTGTTATAAGGAAGAGGTTATAATTTAACCTCAATTACTCCTCAAAGTCCTGTCTTCACAAAGAGTCACACTGAGTATTAGAGGTCCATATTTGAATTTATGGGTTAGGAGGGGACCCAATTCAATCCATAGCTAGTTATTTGCCATTTGAAAATAGGTACAAAATAGACCTTGAGTGAAACCATAGTTTCATACAAGTCTCTTGGAAACAACAGAATCTTTGTATTCCAAGGAACAAATTATTATTGAATCTGTCATTGTACATAATGATTTATTCAGTTTCTCCAGTTACATAACAAATTTTGGCATTATAGATCACTCTGCATTAACACATTGCTAATGTTTTCAGAGACTCAAGTAAACATAAAGAGATCCCCTCCCCTCCAAACTGGGAAGGGGGACACTAAGTGGTTGTTGACATTGCCTTTCTCTGAACTCTGACTTAATAGTGTGTGTGTGTGTGTGTGTGTGTGTGTGTGTGTGTTTAGATTAGAATAATATTTATCATTACTTGAGGTGGAAAATGGGGTATGTCCTGAACAATTAGAGTCTTCAAGTTTTAGAATCAGAAGGTAGCACAGATATCATTTAGTCCAATCTCTTTACTTCAGAGGAGAAAAAACTGAAATCTGGAATGTGGTAGTGAAGGTCACTGAATCAGTTCCAATATAGTCAGGAAACTTGCTAGCTTGCCACCAGCTGTTATTATTTGATTAGCCTTTACTGAGTATGTAATACTTTCCTGGGCATAATGTCTATTGGTTCTCTTAACAACCCTGTAAAACAGCAAGGCCATATTGGAGGCCAAAGGATAAAGGATTGCATTTCTAGAAGTAAGGCACAGAAAGGAATGGAGGAGGAAAGACTGCAAATCTGCAACACACATGACAATAAGGGTCACAATTAAAGTGAAACTCTAATGTCACATAGAAACAAGTGAGCCTCTGGTACATATTATAAAGGGATAAGTGAATTTGTGAAAGTTGGGTAGTAAGTAGCAGGGAACAAAAAGTGGGTACTTTTAGTTGGACAGATTGGACTTCAACAGCAAGATGATAAATTTCTCTAAACCTCAGTTCCTTATGAGTAAATACAATAGAACTCTTATGAAGATTAAGTAAAATCATATCTATAAACCATCTAGCACTATGTCTAGGACAGGAAAAGGTGTATGCAACTTTTTTTTTTTTTTTGCCTGGGCTACAAAAAGAGTGGTGTTATTATTACTAGAAATCAAAAAAAGCTAATACATATATAATACAGGCTATAATAAGATGGTGACGTATTTGATATGAATGTAGAAGAGCCAAGTGGGAATGACTAGTAATCCCAAGAATTTAACCTTGTGGTATAGATTTAGGGGTCGTCTACTGAGCTGTTATAAGTAAAACCTAAAGAATGGATGAAAATCTCAAGGACAGTGAATGGGGAAGGCCTGAGCAACAAAGATTGAACCTCAACAAATGTCCACATGTACTGGGGTAGCAGAAGGAAACCAGGGAAGAATGAACTTAGAGGTAAGTCAACCAGGTATGACTGAGTGTGGGTAATATTATTTATAAAACTACTAAGCTTTATTGACTCCTACCTATGGAAGGATCTAAGCTGAGCGATTTGCTTGTATCTTCTCCTTTAGTCCACACAATCCAATGAGATAAGTCCTGTGAGAAAATGAGGTGAAGCAGATGGTGAGAAGGTACCACAGGCCTGAACCATGGGGAAGAGTGGATCTCCAGAAGGAAGGATGATGCACAGGGCCACCTGCTGCAGAGATGGCAAGAAAAAGTTTAAAATAAGATAGGTTGAATTTACCATTTACAATCACTGGTCATGGAGTGGGCACATACCAGTTGACAGAGAATGGAGTGGGTGTTGGGAAAGGAATGAGACAGTTATCCCACAGGAAAGCAAGGACTAGATTTGCAATCAGGGTGCCTTAGGGTCTAAGAGTCTCTTCCTCTATTAAGGGAAGCAGAGGGGAGGACCTGGTAGAAAGAATGAGATGGAGAACTGGAATATGGGAAGAGATAATGAAGAGATTAAAATCCTGAAGGAGACAGGGCAGGATGGGCTTAATAACACAAGTGAGAAGATTCATTTTCATAAGGAAGAGGACCAAACTTGAATCATGTTCTGCTATCTTGTAACTCTTTCTTTCTTTTTTTTAATTAAATCTTTATTATTCAGATTATTACATTTGTTCCTCTTTTTTCCCCTCCATAGTACCCCTCCACTCAGCTCCCACTCTTCCCTCTACCCTTACCTCCCTCCCATTGATCTCATCCATAGGTGTATGATTTTTTGTCCAGTCTCTTCCTGTACACCCTTTCCCCCTGAGAATTATCAGTCCACTCCCTTTCTGTGCTCTTGATTCTATTCTATTCACCAGTGTATTCTATTGATCAAATGTTTAATTCACTTAATTTTTAGATTCACTTGTTGATATGTATTTGTTGTTCATAATTTTTTTGTCTTTTAGCTTTTTCTTCTTCCTCTTCTAAAAGAGTACCTTTCAGCATTTCACATAATACTGGTTTGGAATTGATGAACTCCTTTAGCTTTTTCTTCTCTGTGAAGCTCTTTATCTGCCCTTTAATTCTGAATGATAGCTTTGCTGGATAGAGTATTCTTGGTTGTAGGTTCTTGCTATTCATCACGTTGAATATTTCTTGCCACTCCCGTCTGGCCTGCATCGTTTCTATTGAGAAATCAGCTGACAGTCGTATGGGTGCTCCCTTGTAGGTAATGAACTGTTTTTCTCTTGCTGCTTTTAATATTCTATCTTTGTCCTTTGCTCTTGGTATTTTAATTATGATGTGTCTTGGTGTGGTCCTCTTTGGATTCCTTTTATATGAGGTTCTGTGTGCTTCCTGGACTTGTAACTCTATTTCTTTCACCAGGTGGGGGAAGTTTTCAGTCATTGTTTCTTCAAATAGGTTTTCAGTATCTTGCTCTCACTCCTTTTCTGGCACCCCCACAATTCTGATGTTGGTACGCTTGAAGCTGTCCCAGAGGCTCCTTACATTATCTTCACATTTTTGGATTCTTTCCTCTTCTTGCTTTTCCAGTTGAGTGTTTTCTGTTTCTTTATATTTCAAATTTTTGACTTGATTCTTGCCTTCCTCTAGTCTGCTGTTAGGACTCTGTATAATATTTTTAATTTTAGTCAGTGTCTCTAGTTGGTCCTTTTTCATCTCCTCTTGGGACTCACTAAATTTATCCATCATCTCTAGTTGGATCTTTTGCATCTCCTCTTGGGACTTGATAAATTTATCCATCTTTTCTAGCATATTCTTGAAAAACCTTATAAGTGTGGTTTTGAACTCTATATCCAGTCGTTTTTTGCCCTCCATTTCTTTTGTTTGTGATCCCTTCCCTTGTCTCGGCATTTTCACTATGCTGGGAAACTTCTGTGTTGAATTCAGCCTTATGATACCAGACTTGCAAAACAGAAGAAGCCTCTGTTGAGCTTGGGATGGGTGGAGTCTCAGGGCTTAAGGGACCGCCTTGCCTTCCAGTCGGCCCCGCCCTCCACAGCCCCTGAGTCTCACGTGACTGGGTAATCATTGGAGCCGTCCTTGTGCACACGCCCACAGTGCCTGTAACCACTGCCTTTCCAGTTCCCCTGCGCACCAGGACCACACAAGTCTAGGTCTCCAGGGTTTCACCCGAAACAGGGGCTTAGTGGAGTCAGAAATGGCACAGTTGAGAGGGTCTGTCTCCCGCCCACTTGTGAAAGCCAGCGGCACAATCAGCAATCTGTCTTCTGTGCAGTGCCGTGAGCGCCACCACACTTCTGGTCTTTTGCAACTCCCATAAATTTCCGTGCACTTCTCCCTTTTCACAGTCCACGTGCCCCCATATGAGTTTCAGCTGGATGTGGGGTTTAGTGTCGTAAGATAAGGGGTTCAATGCCGTTGAGAGCCTTCGCTTCCCTCCCACCAGAGAAAGCCAGCCAGGTACTCGGGCACCCGCTCTCTCAGCGCTCGCATCTCTGTACTTCAGCTTTTTGCAGCTCCTCTGGGTCTCTGTGAGCCCCTCTCTTTCCCTCTAATTGTAGAGCTTACACTCAGCCAGCTTTCCTGTGGTTCTGGATGATGTCTGTTCTGTCTTTTAGTTGTAGTTTTGAAATTGTTGTGCCAGGCAGCAGTGTAGGTGTTTACCTATGCCGCCATCTTGGATTCTCCCTTGTAACTTTCTTAGCACACTTTTGCTTTCAAAGAAATAGTCATTAGGTATCCAAACCTTAGATGGTGATTTAAAACATGGCTGTGTTTCACAAAGATGCCAAAGGAATTGCTTCACAATGTTCATTTCTCCCCCTTATTTTTAGTATTTTATAAGCTGCAGTTTCACCAAGGTTTTTGTGTTCCTCTTCTACTCCAAGCCTTTTCTCTTTATTGTGTATATTGCATAGCCTTCTATAGTCTTTCCAATGACCTATTCTCACATTGTCAGGTTCCCTACAAGGAAAGGGAGACTAGGAATTAGCAAGAAGCCTCTCCCTGTCTTCTACTACTACCTTTTCAAGTCCAAGAAAAGAGTGGAAGATTGAGAAGTATATGAACATGTGTTCTTGTCATCACTAATCATCTGAGGAAGAAGAACATTGTGGAAAGAAAAGTACATAGTCAAAAATGGATGGTATGCATCCCAAAATGAAGTTCTTTTCATTGAAATCATATCAGGTAGAGGTACTTCTGGAAAACAAGAGCTATATTCCAAATATAATAACTTAACAGACATCTATACTCAACCAAGCAGCAATTGTGACCCCAGAGTACTGATGTTTAGGTTACAAGGTGGAGTCTTTAGGGAGGTAAGATTTTAGCGGATGATCGTGTACACTATCTTGGTCCAGTGTTTTCTTCTGTCCTTCCATCATTAGAGGCATGAGCATGAGCCATGTCTGCAGAGAGTGAGGCTGTTTACTACAACAGTTAAGAGAATGGGCTTTGGAATCAGCAAGACCTGGGTTTGAATATTAGTTCTGCTACTTTGCAGCTTTGTGACCTTTGAGACAATAAATTAATTTCTCCAAATTTTAGTTTTCTCATCTATAAAACAAGGATAATAATATTTCAAAGTGAGTTCATAAATATTTATTGAGTTGGTATACTAAAGTGCTTAGCATGATGGAGGTAGTCAACAGTCATGGTTACCATTAGTGGTAAAAGTGAATTCCCCATTAGCAGGCCAGTCAGATGGGCCCAGTAAGATGGAGAGAGATTCCTGATCTCTCCTGTGAGTTCATTAGCCAGAGAGTAATAAGAAGCTTTATGTGTTGGGAGGTGGGGTTGAAGTAGGGGGAGAGAGGAAGCAGAATCTATCTATGTACTTATAGGCCATTTAGCATGTAAATATCCAAGCTAACTATTCTAGAAAATGGTGTGCATTGGTAAGCATTTGGTTACTCTTCCAGCCTTGATATCAGAGACAAAAAAAAGAAGACATTTGCAATTCACAGGCTAGGATAAGGAGACAAAATTCATTTGACAGCACGTCTCATTAAGATTTGATTTAGCTTGATTAAAATCTAGTTTGACTTGGCCTAAGGAAACTGTTGCAATAGAAATAACTTACTCTAACATTCTATCAATGCCTAGAGAAGATCTCAATTCTGGTAGTTCTTGGATGATGGGGGATAGATTTATGTATGATTTTTTAGTATTTTTTATAATTGTATTTTTCTATTTTTTTTCTGAAAAGAATGTCTATTATTTATATAATAAAAAATTTAAAATAATAAAATTGATACATCTCACCTTTTACTCTATTTGAAAGGAAAATAAGACCACTGCATTCAAGACAATTTAAAGAGGAGAGGACCTAAAGCAAGCATGTAGGCATATGGTGGTAAAATAGGTTTAAGCCCAATATGTTTTTGTTGTTGTTGTTTTGGGATTTATTTTAGTTTGTTTTGGTCTACTTGTTCACTGCAAAAAAAATCTGCCATTAAAGGGTAGAGATAATATCTGATGCAGGTTAAAGCCTTTGTTTTAGGAGACAGATCTGATTGTCCTCAAAGTTTTATAAAATCTATAGGCCCTCAGCCTATAGAGACTTTGGATGAGAAAATCTAAGATAAATTTTGGATGAGACCTTGAGGCTTGGCTTAGAAACAGTTGGTATCCACATCTGCTTTGTACACCACCCTCTTCATGATGAAACAAATAGTCTTGCCCTCTCACTGCAGGCTTTCTAAGTTATCATTTGTGATGCTTAATTTTATGTCTCAGGTTGACTGGGCTAAGGGGTGCCCAGATAGTTGGGAAAACGTTATGTCCATATGTCCATGAAGACATTTCTGAAAGAGATTAGCATTTGCATTAGACTAAGTCAAGATCACTCATACAACTGTAAGTGGGCATCATCCAAGTTGTTGAGGGTTGAATAGAACAAAATGGTGGAAGAAGGAAGCATTTGCTCTTTGCTTAACTAGGACATCAATCTTCTCCTGCCTTCAAATATAAGCCTTCTTGGCCCTCAGGCCTTTAGGCTTAGACTGCATGTACACCTCAGCTTTCCAGGGCTTCCAGCTTGCAGATGGCAGATCATGGGACTTCTCAGCCTCCATATTCATGTGAGCCAGACCCTCTTGTGTGAGATATATATATATATATATCTATTCTGTTTTTCAGGAGAACCCTAATATATACTTTTTAACCAATTATCCAACCAACTTTTGGGGGCAGTCAACTATTTCCTTATTATTATAAAACCAGAATGTTTCTAAAATAGAGATTTCAAAAGGAAAATAAAAATCATCTATGATTTTAGAGATGGAACCAACAGCACTTTGGTATATTTGCTCTTAGATTCATCCATATATTCAAACACAATCACACACACCCTTTATATGTCACTGTCCATATTTATTTTACCAAATTAGTATTAGGAAACATAGGCTCTTAATAATCATCCTCTTTTTCTATTGTATGGTGAACATTTTCCCACATCTTTAAATATATTCCTACAATATAATTTTTTCAAACTATGTCAGCCTAACAGATTTAGATGACATCTAAATGCCTCTCACTGACGTAGATGCTGCTAGAGTCCTGTTCCTGTCACTTGCAAGCTCTTTGTCCTTAGATAAGTTACTGAACCTTTCTAAGCCTCAATGTCCAGACTTCTAAAATTGTAATGGTAAATTGTGACCTGTTTGTGAGTCAATCCTTCAAAAATAACATTTTTAAATGATTCTCAGTAATGAAAGTGTATACTAACCAAGAAGCAGTCAAAGTCATGTCATTATCCAGCAATCAATGAAGAAAAATTCTATCTTGCAAGAACTGTGAAACCCCACCCTAGGAAGTGTGGTTCTGGAGTATGCTACCAACAAATGATTAAATTAATCAATGGTCCTCATGAAACAGTTGTTCTTGTTTGTTTGGGTTGTTTTGTGGATGTTTTGTTTGTTTCTTAAATCTCAGATTAAGACAAAATCTTCAGGGCTCTAGCAACTTTCAGGCCAGGGATCCAAAACTTTCAGAAACTCTATCTTGGGATTTTACCTCCAGCATAAGACCTCTTTTTCTTTATGACTGAACCCAGAGGAGATCTTGTACCTGGCTTAGGTGGATGAGAAGGCAGATGATGTACCCAGCATCTAAGAGACTAAATGAACCAACCATAATAAAGGACAAGAAATGAGTACCTATAAGCATTTCATTCCACTCCTCACTGAAAAATGAAATTGTGGGAGGTGAATCTTCACTTATCTTTAGTGTATCAGTCAGGGTTGTTAGGTGTCAGCGAGGAGATCCACCCAGAAAATATGGACCAGTGCTCAGTAACTCCAGATGGGTCAAAAAATTAGGTTTAGAGACAATGCAGCCAGGGCCAATGCTGGAAATAACACTGCAGAACTGGGCTGGTGAAGACACTACTGGCACCATAGAGTGTTGAGTCACTGCAACTGATGCCTCCAATTCCACCCATGCTGGTCACTGAATGCTGTGTTAAGAGACAGTTCTTCACGGACATCTTGCATTTCTGTTTGCCTTGCAAGCAGAAGCATTGACAGGCTTTGCTCCAGACTATCTTTTAAGAATATTTTCAGAACAGAAGCCTTGTGAGGTCAAGATAACATTTCCCTCTAGAGCAGCAGTTCTCAACCTGTGGGTCGCGACCCCTTTGGGGGTCGAATGACCCTTTCACAGGGGTCCCCTAAGACCATCGGAAAATGCAGATATTTACATGATGATGCATAACAGTAGCAAAATTTCGTGGTTGGAGGTCACCACCACATGAGGAACTGTATGCAAGGGTCGCGGCCTTAGGAAGGTTGAGAACCACTGCTCTAGAGTCAAGGGCAGATATGCTTATTGCCATTTAAAGAATCCAGACAAATAGGATAGAAAAAACTGGAATCTGGCAATATCTTTCTTCTCTTCCTGGAAGAAGTCTGATGTGCCCTGACTTGCCCTTCTACCAGCAGGCCATGAAAAGTGCCTCTCCTGTAACACAACCATTGTGTGTTTAGGCAGCTACCTGGGCCCATCCCCACTGTTCTATGAGAATTAGGGACAAAGGGAACTGGTGCACACACTGATGTCATGCAACTTGGTGTGCCATGAGTAGCAGAGTTTTTTGTCTTTCACCCAAGGGTCTAGTGTCTTCTACCTGCATCCATGAAACTATGGGAGGTGAACTTAGCTTGCAAGTAGGGCAAAATCTCAGACCCTCAGTTTTTATACCTTGCTTCTAGAACTGTTTCCATTGCTGTCCATTAAAACAGGACACAAGTCATTAGAATGGAACTGGCACTCTCATTTTTTTTCTCTCCTGAGTCTCCAATTGTAAGCTCAGGTGACAGATGTTCCTCGTTGGTAGACCCTCTTTCATGTGCCCATGTCTGAGGTGAAAAGGAATCTGGGAAATCCAGTATTTGTTTTTCCACAGTTTCTATAGTGGAGAAGTCACCAAACATAACTTGCTCAGGACCACAGGCAAAAACACAGACAAACGCCCACTATAACAGTAGTTATTCTATATTTCTCAAATTGATACCTAACAGGAATTCTTAGGACTCTGTTAAAGGTTCAATCCCAAAAAGAGGTCTGTAATATACCTCAGATAAAGGTTTTAAATTATATGGCTCTTAGCAGGTGTTTAAGGCACTTGGCAAAAAAATACAGCAGATGGCACTCTAAGTGTAATTACATTTCTGCTTTCTTCTAATTACATTGGATGAGCTGGGTTGTATTTTATTTTTTTCTGTGAGTGTGTTGTTGTTGTTGTTGTGTGTGTGTCTATGGCCTGATGATAGGAGGGCAAATCAGAGTACTCCAGAATTCTTCCAGGAAAAAAAAGTTATTTCCAGATTTGAAAAAATACTATTTCTCAAATAAGTTGGTTTCCTATAGGGCCACAGATAATTCAGGGCTGGGATGAGGCCTGTGCTAGGTGTCCAAGGCCTGCAATAGGCATAGGTAGGACTCAGTTACCACCACCAGGGATAACACAATGAAAAGAGCAAAACTAACAATGGGAAGATTCTCTAAAATGGTGATATGGTGGGACTGAAGAAGCAACTGTGGGAGAGGGGATCCTAAAAAATTACATTTTTAGAAGCTTAAGTCATTCATCCTGTAGAAGCTTTGATGTGTATGTGTGTGTGTGTATGCGCGCGCGCACACACACATACACACACATGCACGTGTTACTTTTAAGAGTAGCATACATGTAGGAATAAGTGCAATCAGAATTCAATTAATTATCCTAAAGTGAATATGACTGTAAAATTATAACCCAGGTCAAGAAATACAACATTGCCAATACCCCAGGGATTCTCTCAAGTGCACTCCCAATTACTATTTCCTTCTCTTACCCAAAAGTTACCACTACTCTGATTCTAACATCAGAAAGTATATTAGTTTTCTCTTTGGAATTTTAAAGAAATGGAATTTTAAATTTATACTCCTTGTGTCTGACTTCTTTACTAAATATTGTTTGTGCAATTTATTCATATTTTTGAAGATAATAATAGTCTGTTCATTTTTATTGTTGTGTATTATATTAATATATTAAATTTATCCATTCTACAGTGGATGGAATTTGGGTTGGGTCCAACTTTTACCTATTGAAAAATAATGCTGCTTGAACATTTTTGTATGTCTTTAGTATTTGCATTTTGATTCAGTTTATATCTAAGAGTAGGATTTCTTAGTTATAGGATAATCATATGTAGAATTTTGGTAGAAAACATCCAATTTTCCAGAGTGGGTATGTCAATTTATACTCCCCTACACGGGGGTTAAATTTCAAGCTTTTGACCATGTGTAGAATCTTAAATCATCAATCTTTTTGTGTGGTTAGCTGAGTTTGTGGGCTGAATGTATGCATAGGAAAGTGTCATATTTCTTAGCACCAACTAAATCACTGCCTTCTTTGTCAGATAGCTCTTTCTTTCTTCCATGTTTGGTCTCTTTCTGAGTCACTTCCAAAATTCCTGTGTATGGTCCACTAACAGACAAAATTATAAACTAAAAGTCAATATTGGGTTCAAACCAAGTTTAAAACGTCACTAATTTGGCCACACGGTAAATTTCTTTAGGGAATGGTTTCGCATTCTCTCTATTTTATAGTTTTTGAGATACTCATTAAAGTATAGGTGACATCAGTTGAAAAAATAGCACTTTTTTCTTTTCTTTTCCTTGGATATATAAAATACTCACAGATAAATATAGAAAATTTTACTATGGTTTCTGCTTACTATTTAATAAACATAATATAAGAAAATATTGAATTTCATTTTTAAGATTTTTCTATTGAAATGGCTACTATAAAATATATTCAAATAAGATAAGACAAGCAAGACAAGTACAAGTCACAAGTTCCTTTGGCATATTTCTAAGTAAACTAGGTTGAATAGTATTATTAATAATAGGTAATATGTGATGAGTTTTTGTACTGGGCTGTTATTTATAAACAGGATGCTATATTTAATCCCAGAACAATCCTCTTACCTATGAACTGTTAAAACCTCCATTTTATAAGTAAGAAAATGGAGGCATCCTATCTAATAAAAGAGTAATATGCAAATTGACCATAGATCTGCTACACCCACTACCCATGCCCACCAGCCAATCAGAGCAAGTATGCAAATTAACCCAACCAAGATGGCTACCACCACAGAGAGAGCAGGAGGGAGACTTGGGTTGCCCCTGACAATGGAGGAAGCCAAGTGCCCAGGCCTCTGCTTAAAGAAACAAAGTTTCAATGGCTCTGCAGCAGAAGGCTTGGCTCTGCTCCAGGCTACAAAGTTTCAATTGTAGAAGATAAATAAATTCCAGATACCAAGGCCACCATTTGAGTGGTCGGGGGTGGGGGGGGGGAAGGCACGGGGCTGGCCTGCAAAGCACCACAGGCCCCTCGTCCAGGCCACCCCATGCCCCAAGGGAACACCCACCCTGATCCAGGACACCTTCAGGGCAAACCAGCTGGTCCCCACCCATGTACCAGGTCACTATCCTATCTAATAAAAGAGTAATATGCAGATTGATCATCACCCTAACACACAAGATAACTGCCCCTATGTGGTCAAAAGATTCTGCCCCCATGTAGACACAAGATGGCCACCACAAGATGGTCAGCAGGGAGGGCAGTTGGCAGGGATCAGGCCTGCAAGGGAAGGAAGTTGTGGGCGATCAGGCCAGCAGGGGAAGGCAGTTGGGAGTGATCAAGCCTGCAGGGGAGAGCAGTTAGGGGTGACCAGGCTGGCAGAGGAGGGAAGTTGGGGGTGACTGGGCCTACAGGGAAGTGTAGTTCGGGGGGACCTAGGCCTGCAGGGGAGGGCAGTTAGGGGTGGCCAGGCCCACAGGGGAGGGTAGTTAGGGGCAAACAGGCTGGCGGGGGAACAGTTAGGAATTAATCAGGCTGGCAGGGGAGTGGTTAGGGGGTGATCAGAAGCAGTTAGGGGCAATCAGGAAGGCAGAGAGCCAGCAGTCCTGGATTGTGATAGGGATGTTCAAGTGCCCATTTAGGCTCAATCTTACCTAGATTGGGCCTAAACGGGCAGTCAGACATCCCTCAAGGAGTCCCAGAGTAGAGAGGGAGCAGGCTGGGCTAAAGGACACTCCCACCCGCCCCCCATGCACGAATTTTGTGCACCGGGCCTCTAGTAGTATATTAATCTCATGAGGCCAAAAACATTGTCAGTATTATTTGCTGGTATATTCTTAGCATTTGAAATAGTGCCTTGCACATAGTAGGTACTCAATTTATATTGACTGAATTAATAAATGAAAGTAACTTGTCTAAGTTTTTATAGCAAGTAGATCTAACTCTGAGTCCAGTGCCTGTGCTGTACCACTGACAAGAGATGGCTCATTCCATCCTCACACTATTAGTAACTGCTGCCATTGATGAGGCTCTACCAACACTAAGATGCAAAAAGAGCTGTTGAAAGCAGAGATGAATAGATTTGGAAGGAGATGAGATTCATCAAAAGGGCAGTCAAATTTGTCTTCCTGGATCTCTTGATCACCAGGGCCTTGATGCAAATGTGTTATCACCAGTCACTCAAACAAGCATATTTGACCCCACATTTAATGTCCTGACTACACCCCATAAATAACCCAGCTCTTAGCCTAAAGAATTAGCAAATCGAAAGCAGGAACATTCAGTGTGTTCCTCTACCCAAAGCTGCGTAACCCTGAGCAAGTTATTTTCTGTCTCGTGCCTCAGATTCCTCATCTGTTAAATCTAGTAAGTCATAGGATTGTTGGCCATCTCATATTAAAATTAATACATGTAAAGGGTGAGGAAAGAGTGAAGATATGGAATATGTAAAATTGAGTCATTTTAACCAAGCTGCTAATATTATTAACATTATGAAAGTTGAGGCATACAGAAAAATTCCATTCTTATTCTAACTAGCCTGGGAACTTAACCTTTTTTGAACTTTCTGGTCTTCTGGGTTACCCTCTAATTATCCCCTAAACACTCACCTGATTACTTCCTGAAAGACTCAGGTAGACATCTACCTGATAGCCATTACCCAGACCGCCAGGACCCGACCTGACCCTCTGGCACCCACTTCTGGACCAGCTGCCATCCATCATCCTGGCCACCTGACATCTGACAGATAACCCTCCCGGACCAAGCCTAGGACTGAGTGCAGGACTCTGAAGAATGTATTTTTTACTGGAAGAACTTTGAACTTTTCTTTCTTTTTTGAAACACTGCTGGTTTTTTGCCTGCTCTGTTCCCAATTTGCAAACTCCAAAAACCTTGAATAAATCTCTATCATTTATTTCTAGAAAAAGCTTCTACTCTTTTTGAGTTGGTTTGATAAGGACTTTGACACAACAAACACTATAGGTTTGATAATGCTATGCATGTATGTCAAGAGTTTGGGGAATTTGTTTCTTCTCTATTTTCTGAATTTAAAAGTTGTTTATGGTATTTTAAAAAATAGAAAATCAAGGTTGAAAAACTTTTTTCATTGTCTCTCCTTAAGGAAACTGTAGATATTTTTCCCACAATTGCCCCTCCTCTATAAAATTTTAATGCCAGTTATACTGCATATGTTCTGTATTTGTATCTGTACTATAGTCATAAAAATTGTAAGGCTTTGTTTGCCCTCTGAGCAGCAATTTTGTCTTTGGGAGGGTAGGGGTGTGGAGCAAGGGTGGGTGGGGAGATCGGGGAGCTGAGAGATGGGAAGTGATATTATCCTCATTGAGGATGCATGAATTAATAAGAAAAACAACAAAATATTGATAGTCAAGGAAGAAAAATCTAATGTCCAGGGAATTTAGTTGCTTAAAATTCTGGTACCAGAAATGCAGACGCATGCATGAACCTATTCTTCTTTCTTTTTTTTAAAATATATTTTATTGATTTTTCACAGAGAGGAAGAGGAAGGAATAGAAAGTTAGAAACATCAATGAGAGAGAGACATCTATCAGTCGCTTCCTACACACCCTCTATGGGGATGTGCCCGCAACCAATGTATGTGCCCTTGACCGGAATTGAACCTGGGACCTTTCAGTCCCCAGGCCGACGCTCTATCCACTGAGCCAAACTGGTTTTGGCTATTCTTATCTCTTGAGTTATTTACCATAAAGGCTTTTTTTTTTTTTTTAAAAAAAAAGGCTTTATGCCTGGAATAGAAATGAGCAAGCAGCCTTAGCCCCCAAAATGCCCATTGTAAAATGGGTGTAGCTGTTGAGAGAGCAGAGGCACTATGGTAAGTAGTATGATTCACAATATGGCTTCAGATAATTTTAAATATGTGTTTTTAATTTATTTTAGAGAAAGAGGCTGCTTGTTGTATGCTCCCTGCTGAGGATGGAGCCTGAATCCCAGGCATGTGGCCTGACCGGGAATCAAACTGACAAACTCTTGGATGCATGGGCCGGTGCTCAACCATGGAGCCACACCAGCTGGACATTCATTAATTTTATGTGAAGAATTTTTAGAGCCTCAAATCAAACACATTTAAATATAAGTGCAAATGTGCATTTGAGGCCGGAGAGAATGCTACAGGTATCACTCTGCTGTTTCCTCTTCAAGCTTCTGAATCAGATAGAAAATCACCTTCTCTCAAATTGACCCCTGACCCCCAGCTTCAGACTCATCTGGAATGCTTATTAACATTCATATTCCCAGGTACTCACCTAGAGATTCTGATTTGTTACCTCTCATGTGCTTGTGGGGAATTTACATTTTAGCCACCTCCCAAGTCTTTAGTAGGCACATTATATATTTATGAAAAAGATGATTTTAATGACAAGAACAGCCAAAATGCATCGTGGGATTACTGTAAGCCAGACCTTGGGGTTCTGGTATATCTAAGGAAGGTGAAAATCCGGGGAATTTGATCAATATTGGGTTTGTTCTAAACCTTTTAAAATAGGCTCATACCACTTATAATTTGACTGTGTGATGTTTCTTAGACTCTAAAAATCATGTAGAATTCCTATGTGTCACAGTTTCATTAGTTTTTTAAAATACTGCATCACACAGCTGGCTCATCACATAATTGTGGGAGGAAGGAATATCAAATGAGGATGGGGAAAGGAAGCTAAGAACATAGAAGAAAACTGCCATAAGTTAGAGTGCTAAGTGCCTTTTAAAATAGTTGGTTATGAATGTAGCACTGGCTCACGGTTTTTAAGACTTTTAGATGCTGCCACTCTTACTACCCTCAAAGCGATTTTAAAACCTCAAGATGATGGAATGTTTTATTTCAGGTCAGGAAATAGTTCTGTTCACTTGTTTTGGCCAAGTGGAGATTGATAGGAAAAAAGAAGAAATGTTTTGATTTGATAGAGTGGTATATGTACCATAACCTTGGACCCTGCTTTATTCTATGATGATTGGTTGGCTGAAAAGGTCTGGGCATTACCAAGAACTGGGAAAGTTAATCAATTTCCAAAGGGGAAGTATTGGATTCTGCCCACTAAAAGACTGACAGCTGTGAACTTACCAACACCTTAATTAAAAAACAAACAGAAACAAAAAAAACCCTTTATTATAAAATAGAACAAAACAAACAAGCAAAACTTTGAGACTATATACACTTGAGACTGTATATCATAGGTTTGGAGTGAAATGTAATGCAATGAACAAAGAAGTAGACATAAAACATTTCTCTTTCTTTAACCTTTAAAAGGCACCAGGAGTAAAAGAAAATTGTAGTTCAAGGTGTAAAATAGACGGCATCCTGTGTCCTAGGTCAGAGTAGTAAACATACTCTGGAGATGTAGCTTGTCTCACACTGTGAAACCGGTTTTATTGCAA
>PVJN01044681.1:0-17225 GCA_004026805.1 Lasiurus borealis | reverse complement strand
CAGGCTGTGTAACAGCACGTGTGATAGGGTCAGGCTGATGGTCGTCTTACCTCCTCAAGCAGGAAGCATGCAGCCCTGCCAGCCCTTTGCACATCTTCGCAGAGGGGCTGGAGCTCCCAGGCAGGAAGGAGATGGGAGAGGCTGGGTGGCCGCGGAGCGCTCTGGTCTTTTAGGTCCTGAAGATGCTTTCAGGATTCCCCGCTCGGTCCGCACCCTGCAGGTCTCATTTAAAGCCCAGCCACCTCCAGGCATCCAATCAGCGGCGTTGTTACCACGCTTTTTCAGCCAATCAGCGTTGCCGTGACACCCCGATCCGGCCTCTGCAGCCTCCACAGAGATTAGGAGGCGGGACAGGCTTCCAACTGCGCAGGGCAAAGGAACCGCAGGAAAGACCCTTGCACAGCAGATGCAGGGAAAACAGTTCTTCCATACCTCTACCCACGTCCGAGGCCCTGAATTTCTAGAAATGGGAAAAGGGCACCTGTGTATTGCTGCAGACCGTGGAATTCCCTCATTTTTTGTAAAAACAATGCCAAGGGCAGTTGCCCCCCACAAGGAGAGTCTCAGCAGGACTTGGGTTTAGCTGGGGCTAATTCACCTTCCAATTTTTTGGATTAGAAGTAGCAGACCACATGGTCCCAGCTCTCACCTTCCTGTTTCCAGGCTGGGGTCTGCAGAAGCAGCTGTAGGGTGGCCATGGCCACACAGGGCTGGGAGAGCAGCTGCAGGCTGGCCGGGGCGGACAGACCACTGCAGATGCTCCACCTGGCTGTGGATACTCCTCTAGAAATCTCACTCAGAACAGAATTCAGCCCAGCAGTGACAACTTCTCTGCCTCCAGCAAAGAGCTGCAACACAGCAGTCAGCAGCCCCAGGAGGGAGGAGATTAGCAAATATCAATGGCTTATATCCTAATGTCTATGCATTCTAAGTCTCCAAACCGAATTTCAAAATATTGAGAGAGAAAGACAGAGAAAAGTGTGCATTTTCTTGCATAGCACAGTCTTCAGAGTGAGCACAGGCAATTTGACCCCAGGTGCTTCTGAGCACCCGGACAACCCTGGGGTGGCTACAGCAGGATGGACTGCTTTTTCAACAGTCCCAGCCCCATGCCACCGAGTTTGCTCCAGGCAGCAGAACTGTGAGGGGAGGGGAGTTCCTTTCTGTGTATGTCCGGCAGCTTTCTGAAGGAGACAGGCTCCTAGGCACAGGACAATGAGCTGTACTTGGCGTGTAAGAAGTAGAGACAACCCTGGCCGGTTTGGCACAGGGAATAGAGCATTGGCCTGCAGGCCAGAGGGTTCCAGTTAAGGCTGGATTCTGGTTAAGGCTGGTCAGGGCTTGTGCAAGAGGCAACCAATCAATGTATTTCTCTCACATCAATGTTTCTCTCTGTCTTTCCTCTCTCCTCCCCTCTCTTCTCTCTAAAACCAATGGAAAAATATCCTCAGGTGAGGATTAACAAAACAAAACAAAACAAAAAGCAGAGACGTCTAGTGATTAGGGGAAGAAGAATCAGAAGGGATGCGTGCCAGTGAGATGTGAAGGCAACGTGGTAAGACTCGTCCCCGCCACATCTGAGACCCAAACATCCCACACGGTCCCTACCTTGCTCGACCACGGCAAGCACAGTAAGGAGATGGCTGAGAAATGTAGGCAGGTGGAGGGGCCATAATCGCCAGAAGATACATTTACAGTGTCAGAAAAGCCTCATGAAGGTAAAAAATATTTATTAGGTTAATTATGGGGCAACCTTTCCTTGAGGGGTCACATAGAACACACTGCTTCTCTGGTGGCATTGCAGAAAGGGTGACAGTGCCATGCAAAATGGCAGAGATCACCAAGCTAGAGGGCAAGCCACTCAGAAATGGTATCAAAGAGAAGAGACAATTACAAGGGAGAGAAGGGCCCTGGCTGGTGGCTCCGTTAATTGGAATGTCATCCTATACGCTGAATGGTCGCAGGTTTGATTCCTGGTCAGGGCACTTAGGTTTGAGGTTTCGATTCCTAGCATGTATGGGAAACAACCAATGTTGTTATCCTAGATTAATGTATGTTTTGTTTCTCTCTCTTTCCCTCCCCATCTCTCTAGAATTAATAGACATGCTCAGGTGAGGATAAAAAAAAAGTTAAAAGGAGAGAAGGTCACCCAAGAGAGTGATCATTTAAGTCATTAGAGTTGAGGCACCTGGATGAAGACCCAGCAAAAACTTGACATCTTGCACAGAGATCAAAGAAAAGCCTGATTTTTCCTAAGTCAGATATAAATAGCTCCAACAGATGGGCCGAATGGGGTTTAAATGATCCAGACTAACATCCTCATTTCAGCAGAAAGGAATGGGCAGAGGACATGACTTGCCAAGGTCACAGCTTCTAACAGAGCTGCTTCTGTAAATGGCCCGGCAGGTTGTGATTGTGGGGTTAAACATGGTGGATGACAAAACACAGTATTAATTACGTGCGCTCCCTTCACTGAGGACTCGCTCCTTCTCCTGGAGAGCCAAGTGGCTGCGACATTCACTGCTGGGTCATGGAAACCAGGCCCTCTGCTCACCCATCCATGTGTGTCACCGTCACTTCTTTAATTACTTCTCTAATTAGGCAAATCCCCAAGGATATGTATTGACTTATTTATTTATTTTTAGAGAGAGGAAAGGAGACATCGATATGAGAAACATCAATCAGCTGCCTTCCATATGCACTCAAACCCACAACCTAGGTATGTGCCCTGACCAAGAATTAACCCACACAACCCTTGGTATATGGGACAACCGAATGAACCCCTGCCAGAGCACCCTAGTTTCATACTTCCCAGAACATCCAGGAAGCTTTCCATATGTTGGCATAGCTTTCACTCTGGGACCCGACTGTTTGAGGAGGCAGCATGTTACTGCAATATTTTCACCCTCTCTCTGACACAACAAAGCATTATCTAATTATTATTTATTCCTTGCAGACATGTCTTCAGAGCACCTATGCTGTGGCAGGTGCTGGGAGTAGGGGAAGCAAGCAGGCAGAGCCCACCCTGGTGGTTTCATCCCAGGAGGACGGGTCAGAAACAGATAAGTAATTCCAGATCTGGGCCCAGGCCCTCAAGGAAATCCTCAAGTGATCGGACAAGGTAGCTGGATGACAAAGGTTCCTGGAGCTGAGTTGGTAGGAGAAGAGGGCAGAGAGGAAGAGGTGGTGTCAGGCCTGGGATTAGATGGATGTGCAGTAAGGAAGTGGGAGGAGCATCTTACCCAATAATAAACAAACATGTAAATTGACTTTACCTCCCCTACAATTTGCCCACAGCCAATCAGAGTGAGTATTCAAATTAGAAGGCCCAAGATGGCAGTTGCCCAGCTGTTCCAAGTGCAGAGTGGCCGGGCGGAGCAGAAAGCCTGCTATGAGAGGGAGGGCAGGGGGCGGCTAAGGAATCTACAGGAGTGAAGTCCGCAGCAAAGACAAGACTGCAGACCTCAGAGTCTGCAGCGAAGACGAAGATGGCATCTGCAGAGAAGATGGCAGACTCCGGCTGGAGTCTGAAGAAGACAAAAAAGGCAGACTCTGGGGAGCAAAGGCCTGGGTCCTGGGTACCAGAGGAAAACTGATGCTGGAAGCCAAGGGAAGGAAAGCCTATTGCACAAATCTCTTTTTGCAACTGGCCTCTAGTAGAAAATAATATTCCAAATAGCGGCAGGAGCCGGTGAAAGTGCCTTGATCCAGTCAGGGCAGAGTGGGAGGGGTGGGGCACCTGGAGACCTGAGCACAGGGAAAGGGCATGGCCTACAAAGGACCTGCAAGACCTGGGGGCCTTGGTCTGGAGGCTGGCCCTTCTTGGTGGAGTGGAAACCCACCAAAGAGATGGAACAAGTGTTGGCCACGAGCTGGGCATCTGGCTATGAGTCTGGGTGGGGAGCTGGGAGGGGCCTGGGAGTAGCAGGCCAGTCAGCAGAGCCAGCAGTTGGCCTCAGCATCTAGGTTGCATGGATGTTTACCTATAAATATGGATTAGGCACTATGTACTAGACATTCTCAGAGGATCTGGTGACCAAACATGAGTCAGAAATGGCCTGTGCCTCCAGGAGCTCACATGCATGGGGAAAGGCCTCCAAATGACAAAACACTAGGTTGGCTGACGTCACTATAAACTCCTTCATACAGACGTCAATGAAGGCGCAGAGGACAGCGAAGAAGCACAGCCTTTGGAATGTGGACCTGTGCTCACAAAGGACCTGCTGACCAGAGGGGAGACGGAGTGGTGTGTTCGGAGGAGAGAAGCACTGCAGGGGCACGCTGGTGGAGCGAGTCCTGGCACTGAGTGTGCAGGCCCTGGCTTCAGCACTTGGCGTTAGTAACACAATGGAGCTTTGCAGTTCATCCTGAAAGAAGGGCTACACTGATCCCATCGATGAGAAATATCGATAAGCCGCTTCCTGCATGCCCTCTACTGGGGATGTGCCCGCAACCAAGATACATGCCCTTGACCGCAATCAAACCTGGGACCTTTCAGTACGAAGGCCGACGCTCTATCCACTGAGCCAAACTGATTTTGGCCTAAGTGCTCTTTCTAAGAGCTTCCAGCACAGAATGTGAAACCGAGCCTGTCCCCAGGCCCTGCCCACCCAATCCCTGCTGCACCCACAGATGAGAATGAATGCCCACCCTGCCCCTGCCCAGCCAGTCAGGCACCGTGCCATCACAGCTTCCCTGGCAGAAAGGGGCTAAGGCACTTGAAGAGATGGCATCAGTCCTGCGGCTGAGATGGCTGCCCCTTCTCCCTCCATTTCAGGTCATTGGGAAGTGAGGCACGGTTATGGTGAACCACACTTTTCACCAATGGAGTGAAAAGTGCAGGTGATGCTTTGGGTCTGGTGTGAGAGCAGCGGGACAGGGCTTGTGGTCCCAATGTGCCCAGTAGCAGGTTAGACGGGGGAGGGAAGGGCAGGAGGGCAGGCAAGAGCCTCGCCTCAGACCTGGTGCCACCCTGAGTTTTGGGTCTCGCCTGAGATCTGTGTCTGCCCAGCCTGGAGACAGGAGGGAGCATGCGTTCCAGATTTGTATGTGTCATTTTTGCTCCTTATCTTTCTGAATGTAGTGCTGATGAGAGGTGGGGTTTCAGGAGAAAGTGTGGACGTGGGAGAAATGTCCCTACTCCGCTTTCCCGGCAGCCTCCCTCCTCTCCACTGCCTGGACCCCGTCTCCCGTCTCTGTCCCAGGCAGGCCCTAACTGAGAACCTGCTCGTCCCAGTCCTGAACTGTGAGGCAGCCACTTAGTCACTGGCAGTGTTTCCTCAGTTTCCAAGGTTAGTTCTCATTTTGACCAAGGAAATAAATGTATCTTATTTTTCCCTTTGGAGAAAACAGGGATGAGTTTGCTTCTAGAAATTTTTGAAAAGGAAGTTCATTACTGTTGGGTTTTTCCTCCAAGCTGGGGACTATCTCATTCTATGGGAACTTTACTTTCCAGATCGAAATTCCCTCTGCAGGTTAACTGGGTAGGAAGGAGTGACTCCTGCAGAGGCTCATGTGGGACCCCCGGGGGGTTGGAGCCCTGCCCGCTGCCTGGGCTGGGTTGGAACAGGCCCTGTGTCCCCAGCTGCCAGCACCTGCTCCACTGCTGCTCCAGGCAGCCTAGAGGCCATGCCAATAAGTAACACTGATAATGCCGGGTCCAGGTCTTCTGACCCCAAGTCCAGCCCTCCAGTAACCGTGGCTGCTCTGAGGCGTGGCCCCTCTGCAGCAGGCAGGGCCGACTGTGGCCGCCAGCTTGTCCCACTTTCCAGGAAGCAAGTGGGAAACGCAGGTGGCTGGTGGCGATGGTGCCACTGGAGCACGGAGGATGAGGTGATGGTGCTTCAACCCACTCAGTGATACCCAGGAGCAACCCACAGCAGGTTGCTATAGCAACACTCTCCTGGTGGCTTTAAACAAAAATATCTCAGGGGCAGAGTACAGGTAATTAGGTAAGTAGAGCATCGAGTCCGTGTAGCTCCATGCAGTCATTTCCAGCGATTACCATTTTATGGGTCTCAGGCTTACAGGTGAGGCCTAATATAGCAATTCTCCCTTGGGGAAAAGTGTGTGGGGTGTATGTGTGTGTGTGTGTGTGTGTGTGCATGTGTGTGGTGTGCAAATAGGTGTGTGTGCATGTATGTGAGCGTGTATGTGTTAGTATGCATGTGGTGTGAGCATGTGTGTATGTGTGGTGTGTGCATGTCTGCATGTGTGTGGCATGTGCAGTGTGTGTGTAGGTGTATGCATGTGCATGAGTCTGTGTGGTGTACATCTCTGGTGTGTGTAGTGTGTTTGTGCATGCATATGTATATGTGAGTATGTATATGTGTATGTGGTGTGTGGGTGCAATGGAGGTACACATCAGCCCCCAAAGCTCCATTAGCAGACGGCACCACATGGGAGGCTCCCCGCCTGTAAATGTGGCAGGTGAAGTGGTGAGGCTGCAAGGCATGCTGCCTCCTGCTAGGCTTGTCAGAGCCCTGAACACGGGCTCCGAAACAGTGCTCATGCCTCGCTTTTCCCTCTTCAGTTAAATTAAATGCACCTCCGTGCCACTTGCTCATCCCCTCTGACTCAGGCTGTTGCTTCCCATGGCTTCCTAGCCTGCTTTCCCCCCTGCTTCTAATGCTTGGCCCCTCCCGCCCACCCCTAATCCACCAGAGAGGGCCACCTCCGGGGCTGCCTCTCCTGCTCCCCAACACAACACAAAAGGTGAAAGGAATTCATTTTCACGGAGAACCCCCACACCAGGCCTTGTGTCGGGCACACTGGATGTTTCTCAGGTCCATTATGAGACAGGGAGATGCATGGAGGCTACCACAAATCTGACTCACTGGTCTGTGCAGAGCCCCTTCAGAGCTGGGCTGCCTGAGGCCAGCCCACGCTCTCTCCAAGCACAAGGCTGCCGAAGCTAGGAGGGTGCCCGGACTCAGGGTGGAGGCTCAGACACAGGGTGAAGGGTGCCCAGACTCAGGGCAGAGGGCACTGCGTGGCCCTGCCCATTTCCGTCACCTGCTGGCTCTGTCCCCACTGTTTCTGTTCACCTAGACCAGCGACTCTCCACCAGGGTGACTTTGCCCTCCACAGGATGTGGGGCAATGTCTGGAGCCTTTTAAGTGTTACAACTCAGGGGCGAGGAAGGATACCTATTATCTGATGGGTCTGCCAATCACCCTGCCGAATCTGTAAGCAGATGGGAGAATCTAGGTGTCTTCTTTTAAATCAATAGTACAAGGACTGTCAAAAAATGGAAAACAATATAAAAAGAATACTGTTTTTCTCCCTACTTTCTAAAATATTTTTTATTGCCGAAACCAGTTTGGCTCAGTGGATAGAGCATCGGCCTGTGGATTGAAAGGTCCCAGGTTCGATTCCGGTCAAGGGCACGTATGCACGTACCTTGTAGGGGATGTGCAGGAGGCAGCTGACCGATGTTTCTCTCTCATTGATGTTTCTAGCTCTCTATCCCTCTCCCTTCCTCTCTGTAAAAAATCAACATATATATATTATTTCAGAGAGGAAGGGAGAGGGAAAGATAGAAACATCAATCATGAGAGATAATCATTGACTGGTTGCCTCCTGAATGCCCCCTCCCCCCCTCCCGGCCCCCCTGGAGTCTAGTTCACAACTGGGCAGGAATTGAACCATGATCTCCTGGTTGATAGGTCAACACTCAACCACTGAGCAATGCCAGCCAGGCCCTAACTTTATGTTTTGAAAAATATAGTATTTTCATTTAAAATGTTATTTATATTAATAGCAATGGGTTTTCATTGTTATTTTTAAATATTTTAAAGGTTTTTTTGTTTTAATTTCTAAAGAGAAAAATATAAATTATCTCCACAAAACAACAGCCCTTTGAGGCTTCTGATAATTTTTAGGACAATGAAGAGGTCCTGAGGCCACACACTTGTGGTCACCCAGGGCCCAGGGACACGAGCCTCCACAGGAACCTCCACAGCAAGGCCCGAGCTCTGAAGAAGCCGTGGAGGCCCTAGGCCAGTAGGCCATGCAGGAGGGCAGCCAGGGGTGCAGGTGCTCATGGTTTGGTCTCAGGAGGAGGCAATGGGGCCGGGTTGCAGGTAAGCATGTCCCTGCTGCCCTGCCCACTAAGGAGAGGAGGTCTTGGGACACGCTCCTCTGGCTTCCGTTGGCTGGTCCTCGTCCTTGCTCATGACAGCTGGTCCTGAGCTGAACGTCCTCATCTGTAAGAGGAAAACGAGACCCCATCACTCCGAGAACTAAGGGTGGCTGGTAAGGTTAATGCTAAAGTTCTCCCTAAACTTTGTTTAAAATCTGAAGGCACAATTTTCATGGTGTTCCAACTGCATTAGAATTTATTCCTGCTGCATATGAAGTAGCAGTGACTTCAACAAAACAGCATTCTTTTTTTTTTCTCCTAGAGGAGAACTGTGGAGCTGGTGGGCCAGAGCTGGACCACAGCCACATGAGTTGGCTCTGTGTGCCCAGCAGGTACCCTCCTTCTCCAGGCTGCCTCCTGATCCCAGGGGTGGCTTCAGTCCAGGTAGGGCATCTAAATCCCATGCAGCATGAGAGGGGGGCAGGAAGAAAGGCAGAAAGGCCAGGTCAGACATCACCTTGCAGGGTGTTCCTGGAGCTCCAACCACAAAATGACCTTGGGCAAAGACAGAGGTGTTCGAGCTTTTGTTGGGCACAGTGCTTCCCAAATAAAAGGAAATCCTGGAGAAAACAAGATGGCGGCATAGGTAAACACCTAAACTGCTGCCTTGTACAACTATTTCAAAACTACAACTAAAAGCTAAAATGGATATTTTCCAGAACCACAGGAAAGCTAGCTGATTGGAAATTCTACAACTAGAAGGAAAGAGAAAAGCACACTGAGACTCAGAGGAGCTACAGGAGGCCAAGGTACTGAGATGCGTGCATAGAGAGGACTGGAAACTGAGTGTGTGTCTGGCTTTCTCAAGCAGGAGGGGGACAAAAGCTCCTGACTATGCTGAAGTCCAGTTCTGGGTGAGACTCTAGAGACCCAGACTCATACGGGGAAAAACTGGGCTGTCAGGAAAGAGAAAAGCACACTTAGACTCAGAGGAACTGTGGAAGTTAGAAGTACTGAGACACGCACGCAGAGAGGACTGGCAACTGAGTGTGCAACTGGCTTTCTTAAGTGGAAGGGAGACAAAAGCTCACGACTGAACTGAACTCCAGTTCCAGGCAAGACTCTGGGAACCCAGATTCATTCGGGGAGAAACTGGACTGTCTGGCAGCTAGTGGAACTGGAGGCTGGCTTTCTCTCAGAGGTCCTTACAGCGATTACCACAGGACACTGAGATCCAGGGACCTATTAGGGAAGGGATGATGGGAAACCAATGCTGTCTGCTCCACCTTGAGACTTTGCCCCTTCCAATATTAGCACAGAGGCTTTTGTAAGACTTGCCTGATAAGGGTGTCTCCAGCACAGAAGTTTTTCCAGCTTAGACACAGCTGATCTTCAAAGCCAATTGGCCTGGAGGTCAATTCCTCCCAGTGATACTAACAACAATCAAGGCTTAACTATAACAAGACTGTGCACACAGTGCACAAAGGGGTTCACCAAGAGTGTCCATCTCAGGTAACTGGGGAGGCTGAGTCATTTGGCCCTATAGGACACCTAGCACACAAAGCCACTCTATCAACTCAGGGAAGCAGTGAAAATGCAGAGACAAAAACAAACAAACAAACAAACAAACAGACACAAATGAAAAAGGTGGAAGAAAGCAAACTACTGAATATAGAGTTCAAAACTACAGTTACAAGGTTTTTCAAGAATTTTCTAGAAAAGACCAATAAATTTAGTGAGACCATCGAGGATATGAAAAAGGACCAACTAGAAATTAAGCATATACTGATTGAAATGAAAAATATTATACAGCCGAGGCCGGTTTGGCTCGGTGGATAGAGCGTCAGCCTGGGGACTGAAAGGTCCCAGGTTCGATTCCAGTCAAGGGCATGTACATTGTTTGTGGGCACATCCCCAGTAGGGGGCGTGCAGGAAGTGGCTGATCGATGTCTCTCTCTCATTGATGTTTCTGGCTTTCTGTCCCTTTTCCTTCCTCTCTGAAAAATCAATAAAATATATTTTTAAAAAATAAAAAATATTATACAGAGATGTAATAGCAGACTAGAGGATCGCAAGAATCAAGTCAAACATTTGAAATACAAAGAAGCAAAAAATGCTCAGCTGGAAAAGCAAAAAGAATCCAAAAATTGGAAGATAGTGTAAGAAGCCTCTGGGACAACTTCAAGCATACCAACATCAGAATTGTGGGGGTGCCAGAAGAAAGAGAGCAAGATACTGAAAACCTATTTGAAGAAATAATGACGGAAAACTTCCTCCACCTAATGAAAGAAATAGACTTACAAGTCCAGGAAGAGCAGAGAACCCCAAACAAAATGAATCCAAAGAGAACCAAGACACATCATAATTAAAATGCCAAGAGCAAAAGACAAAGAGAGAATATTAAAAGCAGCAAGGAGAAAAACAGTTCATTTCCTACAAGGGAATACCCATACGACTGTCAGCTGATTTCTCAACAGAAACTAATCAGGCCAGATGGGAGTGGCAAGAAATATTCAAAGTGATGAATAGTAAGAACCTACAACCAAGATTACTCTACCCAGCAAAGCTGTCATTCAGAATTGAAGGTCAAATAAAGATCTTCACAGATAAGAAAAAGCTAAAGGAGTTCACCAACACCAAACCAGTATTATATGAAATGCTGAAAGATATTCTTTAAGAAGAGGAAGAAGAAAAAGGTAAAGATAACAATAAGGAACAACAAATACATATCTATAAACAAGTGAATCTAGAAATCAAGTGAATAAAAAAAACTGATGAATATAATAGAATCGGGGGCAAAGAAAGGAAGTGGACTAACAATTCTCAGGAGTAAAGGAGTGTGGGGTGTGTGGGAGGCGACTGGACAAAAATCATACACCTATGGTGGGGGGTGGTTGTGTAAAAGTGGAGGGGAGCTATGGGGAAAAAAGAGAAACAATTGTAATAATCTGAACAATAAAGATTTATTAAATTAAAAAAAAAGGAAATCCTGAAGGTAAGGGCAAAAGAGGGGCCTGGTCTCAGCTAGGAAATCAGCAGTCCACCCAGGAACTGCCCAGTGTGCTCCTGGTGATGCGGGAGGCAGCTAGACAGACGTGCGCAGAGCAAGCAAGGTGGGCTAGGCACCCTGGGGTGGAAAGCCCTAGATGCCTAGCAAAGGACAAAGGTAGGGTGGAACCTCACCCCCAGGGTGACCTTTTCTCCCAAGAGATAACATCGAGGCTTAAATTGTATTTCAGCCCCAAGCCCAGAAAAGCAGCAAAACCAGACAAGTTTTTGTTTCAGGACCAGCTGCATTAGATAATGATCCTACCTTGGTGCTGGACAATCAACCCTGGAGACACACCCAGAAAGGACACACCAGGAAGTTGCTGGATCTTCTCTTGAGCTCCTCCGGGGCCTCCCCTAACATCTCCACCCTTAGATCCTAAGGGCCACCATCTTTACCCTCCTCACTTCTAAGCTCCCAGGGCCTTCCTTTGCCTCTGTAACTTGTTCCCTAAGCCCTTTGCTTCTATGAACTACTCCTTCCACCTCTGTGATTTTCTTCAGACATGTTCTCTATTGGTTTGAGTCCTGGCTCTGAATTCTTCCCTGGCCAGAACCCTGGTCTCACACCTGGGTCGTTCCACCACCTACAACAGTGCACTGTGGAGTGTTGCTATCCAGTGAGTACAGGGCCCACCCTGCAGGTAGCAGCTGGAGGCTGTCACCTGCCCGCCCTCCATGTGGCTCTCTCTTGAAAAGAGACATGGAGGTGCCCAGGTGTGATAACCAGAGAGAAGACCAGCAGCAGCCTCTTTATACAAAATCTGTTAGGGTCGAAACGCTCGCCGCTCAAAGGAAGGCTCTAAGAGACGTTCTCATGCAAACAGCAAAGGGTAAGGGTTTATTCACCAGCATGCTGGGGCTCACAACATACTCTGAAAACAGAGCAGAGGCTGAGAGCCCTGAGTCCATACAAAGCTGAGCTTAAATACTATATGACAAGCAACAGGGTTATACAAGGTCAACACAGAGTTTTATTTCCTCATACCTGCATAAATCTCACAATCTACAGACTCCGCATATTATCTGGTTCCATAATGGGATAGGACTGATGGTTATCTCTGGGTTACTCCCTTGGGACATCTGGACCATGTCTCCTGTCTCTGTTCTCAATCCTGAGACTGTAATTACAGGATGTAACTAGGGGATATGATTTTAAGCCGAGCTGTGTTAACTCCGGCCCAATCCTGATTTTTGCAACCTTACAAATCTAGTGGCCTGGTGCATGCAATTCATGCACATTAAAGGGGGATTAATTAGAGGAAATACTTTAATATTGCTATTTACCCTTTTTCTATAATAAAAGTGGCAGAGATGAAAGAAAATTAGTAAAATGTATATGAAAATCTACCTCCTGTCAGGGTCTCAAGCATGCTGTGGGACCTAGAGTCAAGTCCCTGCCCACCCACAGCACTTCAAAATTGCATGAGACCCAGACCTGGCTGGCCCCACCCCCATTGGGCTAGATCCAGACCCAGCTGACCCCACCCCCATCAAGCCCCTCCAGGCAGGGGATGCAGGACACAACCTCACATCTACTGGTCAGGGGATGAAGCCTCCTGCTGATCATGCATAATGACCATTTGCATATTAGCCTTTTATGTTAAAACTAGGTATGTGCCCTGACCAGGAATATAACCCGCTATCTTTTGGGTGCATGGGACAATACTCCAGCCCACTGAACCACAGGGCCAGGATAATAAAGGGCATTCTCCCTCCTTCCCCCCATGGACATAAAATTACTCATTTTTTTCTAGAGGAAAATGAATTTTTTTGCAGTAATAATTTTTAATTTAAATTTAAAATTTTTTAAAGTATTATATATGTCTCCCTTTTCCCCCCATTGACCTCTCCCTGGCTACTCCCAACCCCCAGCACATTGCTCTCACCCTCCTAGTGTCTGTGTCCATTGGTTATGTTCATATGTATGCATACAAATCCTTTGGTTGGTCTCTTAACAACCCCCCTCCCTGCCTTCACTCTGAGGTTTTATGGTCTGTTCGATGCTTCTCTGTCTCTTGTCCTATTTTTGTTCATTAGTTTATGAATTTTTACAGCAGCATAGTATTCCATTGTGTAGATGTAACACAGTTTTCTGATCTAGTCATCTGCACTTAGGCTGTTTCCAAATCTTGGCTATTGTAAATTGTGCTGCTATGAACATAGGGATGCATATATCCTTTCTGATTGGTGTTTCTAGCTTCTTAGGATATATTCCTAGAAGTGGGATTACTGGGTCAAATGGGAGTTCCATTTTTTTTTTTTTGAGGAAACTTCTTACTGTTCTCCACAGTGGCTACACCAGTCAGCATTCCCATCGGCAGTGCACGAGAGTTCCTTTTTCTGCACATCCTTGCTAGCACCTGTCATTTGTTGAATTGTTGTTTATAACCATTCTGATAGGTGTGAAATGGTACCACATTGTCATTTTGATTTGCATCTCTCTGATGATTAGTGACTTTGAGCATGTTTTCATATGACTCGTGGCCTTCTGTATGTTCACTTTCAAAAGTATCTATTTGAGTCTTTGCCCATTTTTTTTACTGTATTGTTTATCTTCTTTTTGTTAATTTACATAAGTTCCCTATAAATTTTGGAGATTATGCCCTTATCAGAGATAACATTGGCAAATATGTTCTCCCATGCAGTGAACTTTCTTATTGTTTTGTTGATGGTTTTCTTTGCTGTGCAGAAGCTTTTTATTTTGATGTAGTCCCATTTGTTTATTTTCTCCTTAATTTCCATTGCTCTAAGGATGTATCGGTAAAGCTATTACTACAATATGTGTCTGATATTTTGCTGCCTATGAATTCTTCTAAGATTTTTCTGGTTTTCTGTCTCATGTTTAAGTCCTGATAAAGGACATTTTGATTAAAGTGAAAGTTGTCCCTCATGGATGTATCACTAAGTAAACCAAAGTGGCATTTACTGAGCGTTCCCAGACTTGCTTCTCTTCCAGTGTTTCTCACCCAGAGAATGACATTTCTGTGTGGAGCGCCAAGTTCTGCAGCACATACATTATTATATCCACGCTCTCCTTCACCCTCACATCTCCCTCTGAGAACAAGCAGCCTGCTGTCTGGACTGTGGCCTAGCTTCTTAGATAATCCCATGCTCTTCAGGTGAGAGAGTGAGAATTTAAAGCTGTGTGTCTATCAGATCGGTGCTCTTCTTCTCTCTACATAGGAGGAAACCACCCTCTCCCTGGAGGCCGGCCTGTGGCCCTGCCAGCATACACCCACACTGCCCTTCTCAAGCCTTGGCCAGCGGTGTCCTCTACTGGAATTTCCTCTCATGGGTGGATCAGTTCCAAGGGAGCAGAACCAAATGTGATGTAGACATAGGCATAGGTATAATGTGGAGGTAAATACAAGTACAGGGACAGGCAGAGGTACTGTGGATGAAAGGGGCCGCATGCTACCCTGACAAGCCCAGGGATGCCTACGTGGTGGTTTTGCAACTCGTAGACCTAAAGTAGCCAGAAAGGATGGTCTGAAATGAAAACTTTAACAAAAGCAGTTATGGTGGGTAGTCACGTCCTAGGCTGGTATCTTCCCTGACAAAGGTCAACCTTTACCTTAATTGAGCCTGTTGTCCTTTTGCATCTACGATAACATATCCTGGGAATGTGAAAGTAATTTTCCTTTTCCTGGTCCCCTCAAAGCACAAATCCCATCATTGTTACTGAGTTCATTGTTGACTGTTCACTATCCTGCACCCATCTAAGTAAAGAAGCATATGTCTATCATTTTACTTTTTATCCAATCCCAGTGGTTTTCCCGTTTTGCTTTCTCCCGACTCCCCTAATCTATCAACAGTGGAGTTCATGTAATCCACTTACGTCTCCCTTGATTGTGATGTACAAAACAAGGTGAAAAAACCGCTATTCTCTGGAGCATTATCCCAATATGTTGAGATTCTGCTCCTTCCTTATTGGCTCAAATAAATTCACAACATTTATTTACAGGTTTGAATGTTTTTTATGTTAACAGTACAGATATAAATACAGGTACAGGTGTAGGTAAATGTATAGGTCTAGGTACAAGTATAGATATAGGTATAGGTATAGGTGTAGGTATAGGTATAGATATGGGTGGGGAACCTTTTCTCTGCCAATATTATAACAACATTCATGGGCCATACAAAATTATCAACTTCAAAATTAGCCTGCTCTATTTGGTCAAACATTTAATTATCTCACCCCTAATGCCTTGGAAGGACTAGACCAAATGATTTCACAGGCCAGATGTTCCCCACCCCTGGCATAAATGCAGGTACAAGTGTAGGTATAGATATGGATATAAATACAGGCATAGGTATAGGTACAAGTGTAGGTACAGGTACAGTACAGGTACAGGTACAGGTACAGGTATAGGTATAGGTATAGGCATAGGTACAGATACGGGTACAGGTATAGGGATAAGTATAGGTATAGGTATAGGTATAGGTATAGGTATAGGTATAGGTATAGGTATAGGCACAGGGACAAGTACAGGGACAGGTAAAGGAATAGGGACAGATGCAGGTATAGATATAAACACAGACATAGACACAGACACAGACACAGACACAGACACAGGTATAGGTACAGGTATAAGTATAGGTATAGATGTAGGTATAGATATAGATACATGTATGGATACAGGTATAGGTACAGGTACAGGTATAGGTATAGATGTGGTACATTCATTATAATTAAGGAACAGACATTAATGCACATATTAAGTGAAACATGAATTCTACTATCTCTGACTCTAATCCCTTGAGCCTCTGCCCTCCACTGTGGCTCAGACCCAGCAGGGAATGCTGGCTCGGCTGCCTGCTGTCTATTCACAGAATGATCATGCCCAGTGTACATGGAGGCAGGGCCTGCATTGCCCCGCCCAATCCCCACCCCCCCACCACCGCCGGGAGGAGCAACCTGATGGACTGGAGGAGTGAGCAGCTCACCATCCCCACTCAGGTGGCCTGAGGCCCCTGCCCCTCCCAGTGAGGCCGCTTCAGGCAGCCAGACTGCCTGCCACAGCCTGTCACCACCTGTATTCCGCCCCATCCTCCTAAAATAAGTTTATTTTGTGCACATTAAGGTTCACTGTTGGTGTTGTACAGTGCTAAGGATGTGGACAAATGCATGATGTGTAGGGCAATGACCCTACCCTATAGCGTAGTCTCATCATCCTAAAGGTCCCCTGTGCCTCATCTGTCCACTGCACCCCACCAAACCCCTGGCAACCTCTGGGCTTTCTACTCCCTCTTTGTTTCTTTTGTCCAGAATAAAATGTAAAATATTGGACATTTCACTTAAGAATATGCATTTACGGTTACTCCATGTCTCTTTGTGGTTTGCTAACTCATTTCTTTTAATTGTTGAACTAGTGACCCAGTGCACATATTCATGAACATTGAAAGGAAATTAATTAGAAGGTGGCTGGTGGGGCAGGACTGGGCATGATGGGCGGATAAGCTCTGGAGCAAATCTCCCTTGGTCCCTCCCTGGCACCTGGGGCAAGGTCGTGGTTCAAAGGGCCTCTGTGGTGTGAGCAGGGTTCCTTGGCAGATGGAGTCCCTTGGGCTGGCCTACAGGGATTGGACCAAAACTGGCTCTCAGACATCCCCCGCAAGGGGTCCCACAGTGTGAGAGGGCACTCTGCAAAGCTGCTGTCGTACAGGGTGTGGAACACAAATGCAAGTGTGCAGTAACCAGATTTGAGACCGACAGTGCCCCAGCAACAACACAGCCTATGGCCCAAGGTGGAATCACATGGCCCTGTGAGGAATTGGGCTCCCTCCTCTCTGGTTTCAGGGCGTGTCACCCAAGACCCACTGCTGCCAAGTCACTGCAACTGGGCAACTCCTGCATTGAGCATCTGCCCCCTGGTGGTCAGTATGCATCATACCTACTGGCTGTCAGACAGTCGGACAGTTGCTTAGTCTTTTATATAGAGAGATAGATAGATAATATTCCGCGGTATGGATGGACCACATTGTCTCCATTCACTTGTTAAAGGACACAGGAGTTACCCCTAGTTCTAAATGATATGATGGAGCTGCTATCCACATTTCTGGGCATGTGCATGTATGGATGTCAGTTTTG
>PVJN01044680.1:0-17245 GCA_004026805.1 Lasiurus borealis | reverse complement strand
GGGCCCCGGGGACTACCTGGCCTTCCCTCCCGAGCCGCAGTACAAGCCCGAGGGCGGCGGCGCGCCGCCCGGCAAAGGCCTCCACGAGGAAGGCGCCGACCGGAAGTACGCGAGCCCCGTGTACCCCTGGATGCAGCGGATGAACTCGTGTGCGGGTAAGGCATCTCCCTGCAGCGCCCTCCCCCCTGGAGCCTGGAGGAAGAGGGGGCAGGGGGCAGGGAGGGAAGGAAGGAAGGAAGGAAGGAAGGAAGGAAGGAAGGAAGGAAGGAAGGAAGGGGAAACAGGAGGAGAGAATGGACAAAGTTTCTTGAGCTTTAAGAAAAAGAGATTAAATAAAAAAAACACCAGCCCATTCCCAATGGAGCCATCCAGCTGAGGCAGAGGGAAGGCAGGGCTCTAGTGTCCACGTAAGGTGACACCTGAGAGGGGTGTGTGTATGGGGGGGGGGTCGGTGCTCTGTGAGCCCCAAGACAGGGGCACAGTAAAGGGACAGCCAGGCTGGGTGGGAGGGAGCTCCCGCCTACCCTGCACCCTGGTGGCACCCAGCTCAGATCCCCACGCCCAGACGGCCTCTGCGCCCTTTTCTGGTGACCCCCTTCCCCTGCCAGCCCCTCTCCTTTCTGCCCTTCACCCACCCGCCCGGAAAGAGGCCCTTGGTGAGCCTCTTCTCCCAGGGTCACCCCAAAAGCCTGGGAGGGCCGCCTCCCCAGCTGCAGCGTCTCCTCTCTCTCTCCTCCCTCTCCTCCTCCCACTTCCACTCGACTGCTCACTTACGGCCCACTTCTGCCTCCTTCCAAGACCCTGCCCGCCTCACAGACACCCAGCTCAGCTCGGGGGGAGCCCCCACCCATGGGGCCCTTTGGCACCACAACAAATAGCCCCTCACAGCCCTGCGTTTCCAGGAACCCCAGATGGCCCATGGCTCCCTCTCTCTGCCCCTCGTTCCCCAAAACTCCACAGGGAATCCTCAGAGCAGGACAGTGCCTAATGCGGATTTTAAAACTTGCAGTGTTTGGCTTTCACATCCACCTTTATTTATTTTATTTTATTTTTTCCAAGGAAGCTTTGCCCTTCTCAGATGGGGCCATACCATTTGGGGGGATTTGCAAAGACCTGAGAAGGCTGACCCTTCTTAATTTCCCCCCCAAAAAAGCATTTTGGGTGCTTCACCAGCCACCCTGGGAGGCCCGGCCCCAGGAACCCCTCCACCCACATCTCTCTGTGGTCGCAGGGTCTCTGCCCTCCTCCTGGGGTTCCACACCCCCACCCCCAGACACACACACAAACACACACACACAAACACACACACACCGCACTCGCACAAAACACGACTCGGGTGCCCCACATTAAGAATGCCCGTTATATTCTTTTGCTTGTAATTATTATTATTATTATTATTATTATTATTATTATTATTATTTGGAATGGAGCAGGTTTTAAAAAAACAATAGCTTCCACCCCAAGCCATTTTAGGTGGCAAATAATCTCGCTTGGCCTGAAATAATCGCCTCCCCATCAGAAGGCTTTGGGCCCAGGACAGTGGCCGAGGGTAGAGCGCCGGCGGGTGGAGTCCAGCCAGGGGCTGGGGGTGCGGGGGGCACTGTCTCCGCTGCCCAGATGCAGGCTCACGGGCGCCCGGTCCCCTCCGCCCGCAGGTGCCGTGTACGGGAGCCACGGGCGCCGAGGCCGCCAGACCTACACGCGCTACCAGACGCTGGAGCTGGAGAAGGAGTTCCACTTCAACCGCTACCTGACCCGCCGCCGCCGCATCGAGATCGCCAACGCGCTCTGCCTGACCGAGCGCCAGATCAAGATCTGGTTCCAGAACCGCCGCATGAAGTGGAAGAAGGAGAACAAGCTCATCAATTCCGGCCAGCCCGGCGGGGACGAGGCCGAGGCCAAAGCGGGCGAGTAGGCGCCGGCGCCGGGACCAGGCCAGCGGCGGAACCTCCCTCGGCTTTGCTCCCTCGCCTTCGCCTGCTCCCCAACCTTTCTCCCTGCCTGCTGCCATCTGGGGGGGGCTTACCCAGCTTCAGGGGAGCCTGGACCTTTGCAAACGCCCGAGCATTTATTTCTTACAAAAAAAAAAAAAAAGGCAACAACATAAAAAAAACAACAACAATAACCACCACCACCAACACACACACACACAGCCCATCCCCGCGGTGGAGCCGGGCGCACGGCAGGCAGGCACCGCCCGCTCTCCAAGGCGGCCCCGCCGGCTCCGGACCCCGGCGGGCGCGCGCCCCACATTCGTCCCCGGCTCTCGGGTAAGCGCCTCGGCTCGCCCCCGGCCCGGCGCTGGGGGCTGCTGGAGAGGAAAGAACCCCGGGACGCACCCGCTTTCGCTGTCTGGGCATTTGGGCCCCCGTGAACCCGGAGGAGGGCACCACCCCATCGAGACTCTGGCCGCTGCAAAGAGGGGGACCTGAAGGCGGGGACCCCGGGCCGCCCCCAGACGGGAAGGAGCTCCGGGAACAAAGGCCCCCCGCCCCCAGGGAACAAAAGCCTCCCGTGGACGAGCAGCCGCCGCCGCCGCCGCCGCAGCCCGAGCGCGGGTGGAGCTGTGCGGCCCGGAGCGGCGGGGCTCCCGAAGGCTCCGCGGACTCGGCCCTCCGGCTCCTCGCCTCCGACCGACCGACCGTGCGTGCCCACAGCGCTTTGGGGACCCGAGGAAGGGGGCCCCCCGGGGCCGTGGGGGGCGGCAAGAAGCCTGCTTTCCCGCCGGCCGGCCAGGGGCGTCCGCGACGCAGGGCCTCGGGCCGGGAAACCCTCCCCGGCCTCGCCGCCCGCCGTGTCTGTGCTTCACTTTCCTCTCCCAGACCCGGGCGCAGAGCGACGGGGGTCCCGGCGCGCTCTGGCCATGCGGCGCCCCTCCGCGCCCTCGGTTTCCTCCTGGAGGTCTGAGCAACACCCCCATCGCTGGCCCCTGCATTGCCAGCGCCCCCCGCCGCCCCCAGCAGCTCCTGTCGCTGCGGGGAGCCTGGGCCCACTCGCGGGGTTCACCTAGAACCCTTTCCGACTGGGGCACCCGACTGGCTCGGGGAGGGAAAGGAAAAAACAAAACAAAAAAAGAGCCAGCGGTGAAGATTCTCCAGGCTGTGGATCCTTTACAGCAAAGCAACTAGCAAGCTAAGGACACGGGAGACCACATTCACGCGGGAGGAAAAGCGAAGCCGGGTGGCGGCCAGAGTGCGCGCGGAGTGCGGCCTCGCCTCGGAGAGACACACACGGCACAAAAGCGACCTTTTTAATAGACGCCTGTCATGGAAGCGCGGCCGGGATAGCGGTCCCTCCTGCCCTCGCCAAACGCACACACGCGCGCGCACACACACACACACACACTCGCCCAGAAAAGAGCCGCAACGGCAGGATTTATTTCTCCGGGCGGCTCGATGGCTTGCCCCCCCCCCCGGCTCCCCCGAAGGTGATCTCGGTATTTTCAAATTTCAGAGCCGCCGGCGGGACGGGCAGCGCCGACCCCAACCTCGACATGGACCTGAGAGGGGCGTTTGGGGCGTTGGCGGCGGCGGCGGCGTTGGGGGAAATAAAAGTTGTGCCGAATAAAACCCCCGCCGCCCTCTCCCCCGCGGCCCTCTGCGCCCTCGCCGGGCACGCGATCGGCAGCTGACGGGCCTCGGCCTCGGCACATCCCTAATGGAACTGCGAGGGAAATGCAATAATTTTGCCATAATGGGCCGTAACCTCAATTCGACCCCGGCTCCTTGGCAGCCCCGGGTCGGAAGCGGCGCGATTGAGCCCGGCCTCCAGCGGGTGGCGCTCGAGTCCGACTGAACGGCGGCGGCGGGCGGCGGGCACGCGCCCGGGGCGCGCGCCCCACCCCTCTCGCCTCCACCCAGCTCCCCCATTAGTGCGCGAGTTTACCTCTAGAGGTCATCAGGCAGGATTTACGACTGGACAACAAAAGCACGTGATTCGGAGCCGTACCCCATATTTGGGTGCCTACGTAGGAGGGAACCAAGTACATGTCCCAGTCATTTCCATAATTCATCATAAATTGTGCAAGGGTGCTATAGACGCACAAACGACCGCGAGCCACAAATCAAGCACACATATCAAAAAACAAATGAGCTCTTATTTTGTAAACTCATTTTGCGGTCGCTATCCAAATGGCCCGGACTACCAGTTGCATAATTATGGAGATCATAGTTCCGTGAGCGAGCAATTCAGGGACTCGGCGAGCATGCACTCCGGCAGGTACGGCTACGGCTACAATGGCATGGATCTCAGCGTCGGCCGCTCGGGCTCCGGCCACTTTGGCTCCGGGGAGCGCGCCCGCAGCTACGCGGCCGGCGCCAGCGCGGCGCCCGCCGAGCCCAGGTACAGCCAGCCGGCCACGTCCACGCACTCGCCTCCGCCCGACCCGCTGCCCTGCTCCGCCGTGGCCCCCTCGCCCGGCAGCGACAGCCACCACGGCGGGAAAAACTCCCTGGGCAACTCGAGCGGCGCCTCGGCCACCGCCGGCAGCACCCACCTCGGCGGCGGCAGAGAGGGGGTCGGCGCGGCGTCCGGAGCCGAGGAGGACGCCCCCGCCGGCAGCGAGCAGGCGAGCGCGCAGAGCGAGCCGAGCCCCGCGCCGCCCGCCCAGCCCCAGATCTACCCGTGGATGCGCAAGCTACACATAAGTCATGGTAAAGCCCGCCGTTCCCCAAACCCACGCGGCCGCGGGGGCGCGGCTCCCCGTCCCCCCATCTCTCTCTCTCTCTGCCTCTCCGCCCTCTCTCCCCGCTCTCTCCCCTGGCCTCGCCTCTCCCGGCCCCGCCGAGCCTCTCCCCGCCGCTCTCCTTCCCTGCCTTCCTCCATCCTCCTTCTCCTCCTCCTCCTCCTGCTCTTCGCAGCCCTCTGCGCTCTCGGGGTGGGGGAGGTGGGGGGCCGGGGGAGCCGCTGGAGAGGCCAGTGTAGACGTGGAAAGGGTTGGTGGGGGGGGGTTAGGGGGAGGCGAAAGGAGAAAAGCCAGGTCGAACCCCAGCGCCCCGGAACGCGCTCCCGGGTCAGGCCAGCCGCGCAGGGCGCAGAGGTGGAGGCTGGCAGCCGGGGCTGTGAATCGGGGTTGTCAGGGCGGATAATTTATGAGGAGGGCGACGCTGGGGGAAACGGCGTTACTAATTAAGAGCCCCCCGAAAAGGGGCTTGTGTGTGTGTGTGTGTGTGGGGGGGAGAATAGCCCCTTTGCGAGAGCCGGCGGCGGGACTCTGAAGTTGGGGGGCAGGAGGCAGAGCAGGAAAAGGGAAAAAGGGGAAGAAAAAGAAAGCAGGCGCCCCAAGCGTGCAGGCTGGAGCCGGCGGCGGCTCCCGGGGCGGGCACTGCAAGGCAGAGCGCTCCAGAGTCGGCGGGGGCGCGCTCCGAACAGGGCCCTGCTCGGGGTGGGCGGCGGGGCGGCCGCCGGCAAGGGCTGTGCCCTCGCCTCGGGGGGGCCCCCGGGGCAGCGCCAGCCAGCGGGGAGGAGCGGGGCCGGGGAGGGCAGAGCGAGGCACGGTCCTCGGGGGCGCAGCTCCAAGCCTCAGAGGGCCTGATGCTTTCCCAGAGTCCAAACCGTATTGTTTTCTCTCTAGAAAGGAAGAGGGAAGGAAATCGGGGTGGGGAGGAGGAGGGGGGGGCGTAGGAGGGACGACTTGTTGAGCTTTTTCCTCTCCCGATCCCGGCTCCGGACCCCGGACCCCGGACCCCGGCGCGCCCAGGCCGGCCGGCGGCGGCCGGGGAGGGCCGAGGAGCCGGTGGCTAAAGCGCTGACTTTTCTGTTTGCAGACAACATAGGCGGCCCGGAGGGCAAACGGGCCCGGACGGCCTACACGCGCTACCAGACGCTGGAGCTGGAGAAGGAGTTCCACTTCAACCGCTACCTGACCCGCCGGAGGAGGATTGAGATCGCCCATGCTCTTTGCCTCTCCGAGAGACAGATTAAAATCTGGTTCCAAAACCGGAGGATGAAGTGGAAAAAGGATAATAAGCTGAAAAGCATGAGCATGGCGGCGGCGGGAGGGGCCTTCCGCCCCTGAGGGTTTTTGCGCGCGTTAAAAAAAAGTACTGAGCAGTATTAGCGGAGCCCGAGTAGGGTCAGTACTAAGGTGACTTTCTGAGACTCCCCCCGTGTTCCTTCTGTGAAGAAGCCCCCCGTTCCTCCTTGCCCCCCGATTCATCTTTTAATCATGAGCCTGTTTATTGCCATTAGAGCGCCTGTATAAGTAGATCTGCTTTTCTGTTCATCTCTTTGTCCTGAATGGCTTTGTCTTGAAAAAAAGAAATAGATGTTTTAACTTATTTATATGAAGCGAGCTGTGTTACTTGAAGTAACTATAACAAAAAAAAAGAGAAAAAAAAAACACACAAAAAAGCCCCCTCCTCCTCCTTCGACCTCGTTTAGTGCCAATGTTGTGTGTTGCACTCCAGTTGTTTAACTGTGCATGTGAGTGGAAGTGTTCCTGTCTCAATAGCTCCAAGCTGTTAAAGATATTTTTATTCAAACTACCTATATTCCTTGTGTAATTAATGCTGTCGTAGCGGTGACTTGATGAGACACAACTTAAACTTGTTTGACGTGTAGTGACTAGTGACTCTGTGACGAAAACTGTGACTCCGAGCGGTGTGTCCCTGCGTGCCTTTGTAGGACCCTTTGCACGAACTCTGGAAGTGGCTCTGATAAGTGCAGCTTCAGTGATGTATGTTTTTGTGAACAAAGTTACAAATATTGTCCAAGTCTGGCTGTTTAAAGCAAACTGTGATCAGCTTTTTTTTTTTTTGTATTTGTTTTTAAGGAAAAAAAAATACTGACTGGAAACAAACAAAAAAAAATAAACTTTCTATTGTAAGTTCTCTGGGTCTGGTTTGTGCCAAATAGTGAGCGGCTCTTTCTGCTCTTCTGTGTGTCTGTCCCGTCCTGGAGGCGGGCGAGTCTGAGGCTACCTGAGCGGCCTGCCTGGGCCAGGAGACCTCAGACCGACCCCCCTCACCCACAGCCTTTCCTGATTCTGACCCCTCAGAAAGTTCAGGACGGAAGGTGGAAAGCTGTAGGTGTCCCCAAAGCGTGAGTCCAACCTGCCCCTCTGGAACTCCTCGCTGGGTACAACACAGAGGGAGAGAGAGAGAGAGAGAAAGGAGGCAAAGTCCAGGGCTTTGTTAGCGGCCCACGGGGCCCACACAGATGCTGCCTGTTTCTGAGGCCCTCCTGGGCCTCCACCTGAAGACCCTGCTCTGCCCAGCTGTGGGCCCCCAAACTCGCTGCCTCCAACCCACCCAGGCACCCCTTCCCACACCTCACCCTGAGCCCAGTTGGCTTCTTGGGCTACAATTAATTTGCTCCAAATGGAAGGTACTTACCCCATCCTAGCTCGATTGGGCAACTCCTCAGGGCAGCTAAAGCGCAACTAGAGATTTGCACATTTACCGACTGCTTACACTGATGCCGTCTTTCCTTTTAAAAGTTATAAAACAGTAAACTTTATAAGCCCCAGTTCCGGCTATATGACATTTGGGTGCCAAATGAATAGGGTTTTGTCTATGAATTAGATCGTAAAATCATCCATAGCACAGACAGATCGGCTCACTGGCTATAAAACGTCACGTGGGGCCATTAAAGTAAGTTTTATGGTTTTGGGGAGTTGACATCCAACATTATATACCACATAACATATAATCTCACTGACGCTGGACTCCATTTGACTCTTTTGCAGGCTACGTGTGCCGCCTGGTCATTCAAATTGTCAATTTTAGGTCCAGAAGTGTCCAAACCACAAGTTCTCAAAACTCTCTGAAAAATGGCTCCCTCCGAATTAAGGTAAGCTGGCCTGCTGAGCACTTTCGAGTTTATTTGTCCTCTGAAAACTTTCTTCCTGGATCTCTCTCTCTCTCTCTCTCTCTCTCTCTCTCTCTCTCTCTGGCTTTCTCTGGCTCTGGGTCAGTCCCTCGGAGGTGGCCCTGGATGCCAAAGGGCTGGGGGGAGTCGGGGGGGCGCGCAAACTTGCCCGGTGCGCCCCAGCAGCGCCAGGAGCCTGCTCTGCGGGCCACGCGGGCACCCCCAGGCCTGCGCCTGCCTGCTGCACCGCGGCTCTTAATGACTTCCGCCGCTCGCCCTGCAAAACCCTGATCTGTGCGCGGATGGGCCTGTGTGTGCGTTCCTGGCTGGGCCGCCCCCGGCCCGGGCTGGCGGGCCCTGGTTCTGGGGGTGGGGGATCGCGGAGCCCTGCGGTGGGGGATCTGGGAGGCAGCGGGGCGCGCTCGGGCGCCAGGGCCGCGCTGAGCTGGGGGGTTTGCAGACAGAGGCCCGGGCCGGGCCCTGCCGAGGCGGACTCGGGCGGGACGGCTGGTGGGGCGGTGGCAGTGCGTCCTGGCGGGGCCTGGGACCCTGGGCAGCCCTGCACCGCGGCGGCCGCCCTCGGGCCGGCTTTCAGGCTGGCTGCAGAGGGCCAGGGGCTGGCAGGAGGCGGCGGGGCGCGGGCCGCATCTCCAGGTTGGGCCCCTGGCTTGCCAGGCCGAGCCCAGGAAGCTGGGGACCTCGGGTCCCCCAACCTGGGGGATGGGGAGGAGGGTTCCCCACCCCCTCCCCCGCCCCCCGGACCCAGGCCCTGAATCTTGCCGGCCTGCACGTCCTCTTTATTTCGGTGGGACTGTTCTCACCCGCCTGCGAGTCTGCGGCCATAAAGTTTATGGCCGGATTTAACTCGAGGCTTTGAATCCCCGGGCTAAATGAAAGGGGCTGCGCGCTTTCTGTTCTCCCGCCTCGCCTTTCTTTTCTCCCTCTTTCCTCCCGCTCTCCTCCTTTGTGGGATTTAAGGCACCCAGGCGCAGGGGGGCCCTCCAAAGGCACCTCAGGCCTCCCCGCTCCCCTTGGGGTACCTCTAAAGACTGAGAACTGGGCTCCCCCTCCACCTACAGGGGAAGGGGGGGGGAGATTCTCCCAAACTGGGCCCTGAAGTTTGGGGGGAAATGGAGGTGTCTTCAGCGCCCAACTTAAAAGTCCCCGGAGCCAGGAGGTTGTTTTCCCTGACACGTCATAAAGGGCAGCGGAGGGAAGAAGCGGGGCGTTTGTCAGGAGGCGATTTCCGCCTCTCTTTTGTGGGCTGCGCTCGCTGTTTGATCCCAGGGAATTTACATAATCTGTGATTTCCAAAAACAGGCCCGAGATTGCACCAGCGGGTGAAGTAAGGTGAAGTGAGTTTTTCCGGGGTACAATCCTCAGCCATCCCTCTGGTCCACCCACAGCCCCCCACATTCTTCAGGGGCAGAGCAGTGGCTTGGGGGTGCCCTGGCCTGTGCCGAGGTGTTTCTCTTGGATGGGCACCCCCGTGGGACCTTGCGGATTTCCCCCCCTCCCGCCTGAGGAAGGAAGCCAGATTCTCCAACTTAGAAATGAAACAAACAGACCAAGAAAAAAAAAATGGGACCTTCTGTCTCCACATGCTTTTCTCCTTGAGAGCCGGCTAGCTTTCTGCTGGTGCAGAGATGTTCACCAAGGCCTCGGAGTGAGAAAACTTAAAAGTGGAGATTAGGAATTTCCACATACTTTCTGGGGCACAGGCCACTCCTACCCCAACCTTAGTCCAACAGATGTTCCCCCAAGACAGAAGTCCCAAGAGCGAGACCTGGGGAGCTTTCTGAAAGATGAAAACCCTCCTCCGGGCCCACCTCTCTGGTCTCTGGAATAGCGAGTGGAAGGAAGACCCCTGGGGTCACGTTTTGTGTCCCCCGGGAAAGCGGGCATTGCCTGTGTGTGGGTGCTTGGGGAAGATGCGTCTACAGCTTGGTGGGGACCAGGATAGGAACTCTCTTGGGGTTCTCTGTTGCATTTTGAGGGTCTGTAAGCATCCTGGAGGCTTTGTTTTCGCTGCTCTGAGTTTTGGGCTCTTTATTGGAAAGTGCTAGGTGGAGGTTTTATGTGGGCTGCTCATGTGGTGATCTTGCTTGAGTGATTTCTTGGGGACTAAAGTTAGCAGCAGGAAAAAAGAGGGAGAGGGCGGCTGGCGGGTTCACTGGAGTGACTTGCGTGCAGGAAGTGGCCACACCACCTCCGAGGCCACCTCCCACCGTGGGTGTGGGGATGGGCAGAGAGACTGTCGGACCCATAGCCAGCATCCCATGGTACAGAGAAACTTTCCCATGATTTAAAAGACTCAGAGGCTATAAATTGTCAGCTTGCTTATTTCTGTCTGCTGTAATCTTCATAAAACTTTAGAGTGTAAGGAGCAGGCCAACTCACATGGAGTTAAATGACTTTTTTTTTTTTTAAATAAAATCAAAACACAGCATCCAGTCAGAGACCTACGTGAGCGTTCCTGGAGGATTTTTTTTTCTTTCCTATTTTTACAGGAAGCCTAGTAAAGAGGATGGCTGTTTATCTGCTCATTTTTGTAGATGTGTTATTTCTCCTGCGTTTTTTTTCTTTCCTATTTTCACAGGAAGCCTAGTACAGAGGATGGCTGGTTATCTGCTCATTTTTTTGTAGATACGGTACTTCTCCCGCATTCTTTGGGTTGTTTTCTTGCAGAGAACCTTCTTTAGAGGATATCTGTCCCTGAGGGCTCCAGGAAGACATGCAGCCCCAGCCGGGGGCAGAAGTGTGTCTGTCTGTGTTCCTTGTCCTGTAAAAGGAGAAGGTGTCCGAAATGTGCAGGGCCCCGTGTGTTTCTACAAGCCGCACGGACAATACTTCCTGGACTGTAAATATAACGGGAAGCTTCTGGTCACACTCACTTAGGGGTGTGTGAGGGTTTCCATGGTCTAATTCCCCAACATTCTGCCAGGCTCCCTTTTCTTCTGCTCTTTCCCCCGCTTCATTGTTGGCGGCTCTGGGAGAGCAGGACAGAATTTTCTACCAGAAACGCAGTCCATGTTCATTTGTTGGGATGTGAGGAGTATTATATCCAAACAATTAGTGAGGGGAGAGCGCATTACACCCATGAAGATGGGCTATTAGAGAGGAAACACAACCCTGTTAGCTTAAAAGATGCCCTTTCGAAGCCTCTCTCTCTGCCTCAGCTCGGGAGTCTGCCTGCCTGAGGTTTGCCCACCGTGGGGAGCGCAGAGCAGAATGGGGTGGCTCTAGCCCTTTGGCTTCTAGGACAGGGTTTCTTTCTAGCCAGTGACAAAACTATAAATGGGGCTTCCAGACGGGGCTAAGGGGGGTCAGCGTAGGCTCCCGCCCACACAGGAGTGGGGGCGCCTCCCTCCTTGGCCATTCAAAGCCCCAGGACTGGGAAGATTTTTTTTGCGTAGGTTCGTTTTGTTTGTTTTTTTATTTTCCACAAAGGAAGGTTCCTTCCCCACCGGGTCCCCCTCCCCACAAACTGGCCTTTTCCATAATAATATTTGTTAGGAAGGTGATTGGGTAATTATTGCGATTTTGTGAGGCGGCCCTGGCTAGAGGTGAAGTCTGTCATCACCTAACAAATGATGCCCGTGCAGTTCACTGCCGGGTTAAGTAAATGCAGAGAAGATAAATCTGCACACCCTAGGAATCGCCAGCAGAGCACGCTTTAGTACAAGTTCACAGTCAACTCGCCTGCCCGGGCCAGCTCGCCCCACAATTAGGGCTGCGTCTTTATTTTTAAATAAAGGGGGTGGGGGGAAACATGTCTTCAACTCCCATCCCCTGCTTTCCCCCTCTTCTTTTCCCCTTTTGCTATTTGTGAGGCTCCCCTGCCCTGCTCCCCGGTTTTGCCTGTAAACGGAATGAGTGGTTGCAAAATCATGGCGTTCCTATTTTTAAGTGCTAACAAAAAGAGGTAGGAGGCTGTTTGGACAGGAAATACAGTCACAAACACACACACTCGCACAAATCCAGTGCCCCCTCTTCTTCTAGAAGGCGGGGGGCAGAAGCAGGGCTTCCCTGAGCCCCTGGGAGGGGGCCTTCCCCTGAAAGAAAAGGCCCAGCTTTTGTATATCTTTGTGGTTCGTGCGTTGCCACCGCGGGTCAAAAAGTTGAGGGTCAAAAGTTTACGTTGTGCAGCACTCTTAGTCATCTGCCCAGACAGAGTTTGATGTCAATGTTAGAGCCGCGATCTTGACTATCAGCACAAAAGATAAAATGGCTCGGAGTGACGCGTGGATCATGGTATGGACTCCAGGTGAACCCTGGTGGTTGAATGACCTCAATTACGGAGAAAAGGATAGAAAAATCCCTCTTTTCAAGAGTAATACATGCTGTATTTCATCTTGAATTATCGCTCCCATTCGGAGGGAATAGCAGCAGGTAAATAGGCTTAGATTACTGAGAGAAAACCAACACCTCAGATGGCTGGAGAAGCGGGAGTCTTCTCGGGTGTGTCACCAAATAAAAAAGCTCAGAAGTCATCAGTGGACCTTGAGGAAATTATGGACAACTTTCCAGGGCTCCCTGGTCCCTTCAAAGGCCGGAGAACCGGCAGCAAACGTCTTTTATTTGGAAACAGTGATTTTGATTCGCCATTTCTCTCTCTTTAGTGCCATTAGGATCCCTAAAGTGAGAAGAAGGGCAAACAGGCCTTTCTTGCAAAATGTATTCTTTGCAATTTTCAAACACAGAATGCTGTGGTTTTGTGTTTTTTTTTTAATTGCCCACCCACTAATTGCCAAGGGTTCTTAGAGCTGGGAAGGGGAAGAAGGAAATGGAAACCCTCCCCCCCCAAGGGAGAGGATTCTTCCACCTTCCACCAGCGAGAAAATGCTGCTGTCGGAAATTTTTCCTTACGGTTATTGTGAACCCTCCATTGAATGCGAGAGAAACGCTACAACCTCTAAGCGACTAGCCAAACTGTAAAGAACATGTGAGCAGCAGCAAGATGGAATCCAGCAATGTCAGAGCACCACGACAGACTTGTGTTCTCCAGAAAACACTCTTTGGAAACACATTTGGAGTAAAAGCTAGGGAGAGGGAAAGCGAGCAAAGGAGGAAGGGTGGGAGAGGGGGAAAGAAAGGGAACAGTGTGTAAAGGAAGCCAACTGGAACCATGCCTCCTGCGTGAGTTGCAACTGGAGAGCTAAACACTATTTTCTGTCTCGTGCACCGTGCACCCACGTTAGCTGGGAGTGTTGGTGCCATTCCAATCTGGGGGATGTCTTTTCCTTTTCCGGGTATCGATTTTTAAGTAATCCTTGAAGGGAAGCAGAGAAGAGAAAGATGCAAAAAAAAAATGTTCTGGGTTTTTCTTTTTCTTTTTTAACTATAAAGATGGCAATCCAGCTACTCAGAACGCAGACTCTTGTCAGGCAGGCTGTAAGATCGTCCCAGTGTACGCCGGCTGATTGGATTTGCTGGTGCCAGGGACATCCAGGGGTAAATATTTCCCAAACAGTGCCGTAGTGCAAGTCATCAGATTGCTCCCACCGTGGGATGTGTCAAGTTTTCACTCCGGCCAAGAGCTCCAAGCCAAATGGGGGTGTGCCAGATGAAAACAAGAAAGGGAACAACTGTGGTGATGGCTGTGACAGAGTGAACACTCCGCCACATCTGGGCTGGCAACAAGGAGCACACGCTGAAACCCCCGCTATTACTCACCCAGACAATTACGTGTCCCTCCGAGAAAAGCTTGTTATTGTGTTATTGGTTAAGAATGGCCCACGCCTCAGAAACATGTCAGGTTCCATAAGCATAGTCACCTCTTCGCCAGTTTATTTAAAGGAAAAGAAAAGGGAACCTGAAGAAGTTATTGCTGGTAGAGTGCGTACGGTGGTTTGATTCGGAGGAGGTTGATGGCTAGGCCTCTGACACAATCCTGGCGAAAATTTATATATAATAATGCAAGTATGTATTTCCATCTTTATGCCTGGGTCATGCTCATTGCTGTTAAAGACTGCAAGGAAATTACCCCCCAACAATTAATGGTTCAAATGGGTGATAAAGCATTGCTTCTCTAAAATCATGTGTCTAGAGCGGGTGTGTGTGGGGGGGGAGAGCTCCAAGCCCACCATCAGGCGTTCTGAAATTCAGCCCTTCCCGCGCGTGCTCCAGAGATGAGCAGGCAGTGTGGGGGACTCTCTCTCGTTCTAAAGAACAAAGGACAAATACAGTCAATACATTCCATAACGTTTATATTTCCTTTGCTCCCCCTCCCCCTTCTTGGGTTTTCCCCGAGAAGGCGTGACCTGGGCAAAGACCCTGCACTCTAAAAGACACTGTATAGACCTTTTAGAAGCGCAAAGTCCAAGGCCGAGGTGAACTTCAGGTCAGCGCGTCTAACAAATATGAAAATGTCGGCTGGTGAAGGGCGCGCCTTGTGATTTAACAAAGACTGTCAATGTGTAAGATTAATAAGAAACAAAATGCACACGGTGTCACCGTTCGGTCACTTTGAATCTTGGGACAGGGTTGCATTCAAGAGGGCAGGCTATTCCAAAGATATTCAAAATGATTCAAATCAGATTCAAACGAGGCTGCACACCCTGCCTTCCCCTCGCCCTCCCTCTCCCTCGGACTCCCTTCGCGCTCTCCTTCTCCATCTGGGATCCGAGAGGACATGATGAAAAGTTATTTCACTGAATGGGATTTGAAGAAAGCCTTTGTTTGGGAATATGGGTTATCCCCGCACGTGGAAATGAGCAAATGTGCTTCCCAAGAAAAAGGACAGCGCTTCCGCCCTGCTTGGAGCCGGAGCCAGTTGGTGTGCGAAGATTAGCACACTCCCTCCCCGCTCCGTTTCAGAGCATCCCGGCTTTTTCCGTCTTTTTCTCGGGCAAGAGGCTGCGGGTAAACTTCAGTTTACGTATTAATTAAGTGAGTCTCTTTCTGGCTTTGCTTTGGTGTCTTGGATCTCATGTAAAGGCAAGAAGTGGTTTTTTTTTTTTTTTTAAGAAATGTTTTTCAAAAGATTTATTTGATTCAGTGGGATGCTGCTGTGGCTTGCACAGAGAGATGGTGGAAGGATCAGAAAAGGTACTGCGATTGTTTATTACGGCCATAAATCTTGCAGTAAAATGTCAAAATGTCGGTGTGCGAGATAACACTTGGTGGTCCTGGCTCCGTTTGTGTTTATGATAGGAACCACAAAGACAAGTTACAGGCCTTGGGGGACTCCGTGTAAGCCCATCTTCCTCAAGTAACACAACCACATGCACACACAGGCGCGGTCCACTCGCTTAGGCTGAACCATATACAAAACAGTGCCCAGGCCTTGTTCGTACTTCCAAATGGAAACCCGGCAGAAAGTTCTGAGGCTAAACAACACGAGTTTTGTGTTTTAGTGCCTGTAAATAACATTAAACAAACACGGTTAAGACCCTAGCGCTCAAGGCTGATGCCATGAGAGTGACGGCAAAATTTCATTGTCATGCCCCCTCCCCCTCCTGCAAGCTGAGAGAGCCCAGTTTTGAAAATTATATTATGTATGTATTATCCAGGTTATATATTCAGTATGTGTATACATATATATATATATAGATATATTTTTTTTTCTTACTGTAGAGAGATATTGGTTTAGGCAGCTATATCACAGGCTAAAATGTCCCTGGGCATCTAGAGAGAACATCTAAAGATTACCCTCAGCATTGATTTCTGTGTGTGGTTCAGATTTCATTAAAAAAAAAAAAAAAGTCAGGGTGCCCCATGTGGATGGACAGCCCTCTTCACAGACACACAGCCAATGTGGAAAACCTCTTTGTACCACTTCAGGGTGATTCCAGTGAAAAAGCTAACATGATCCCCCCCCACTTTAAACCTCTTTTTCCTTAAATTAGTTTAAAGATTAGTCCCATATAATAGGCTTTATGTGGCTAAGCATTAAATGACTATCCATCAAATGGATATCCCAGCATTTAGTAACTCATATGAGTAACCGATATAAATGAAGATAGAATTGACATCCCTTTTGATGTGTCTCCAGGCTGAGGCTATAACTTTCCTTGTCTGCCTTCCAGGCTGTTTATACTGCTCTTTGAAAAATCAAGTAAGATGTACCGGCTGAGAAACAAACCCTGGCTGCGCGGTGCCGGTGCCAAAGTATTTCAGAGGAGCGTCTGTTCTAGCTGGCAGTGCTTTTAATCTTAGGCGGAAAAGCAGGGGACCTAGGTGTGTGTCTCTGGCCCAGGAAAAGGAAAGGGAGAAAAAAAAAAAAAGCACCCAACACGCGCGCAAGGCATCAGTATTTAATCCAAAAAGATCAACACTGGGTGGGATTAATAAGTCATTTATTTGTTAATAATGGTGCAATTAGTTTGCCCATCAAATTTCAATTACCCAATGGCAGCCAGCAGCCCTCTCTCTCTCTCTCTCCCCCTTTTCCGGAGCTACTATTATCGTTAATATGCTAATTCTCAGCAATGGGCAGGAATTACAGGCTCTCCTGCAAAGAGAACTTTACCCTGAAATTCAGGCTGGGAGGGAGCAGCAGCATCCACAAGGCACAACATAATCAATCCCGGGTGGAGGGTGGGGTTTTGGAAAAGGACTCGTCGGCCATCGCACTGGGCCAAGTGCGGTCTCCCCGTCGCTGGTTTCTGTTCAGGAATCGATCTGGCCTGGGGCGTGGCTGGTGGCTTCCGAGCTCGGTTGTGTGCAGGCGCCGCTTCTCCCCACCCCCCTCCCCACGCCCTGGGCCACCTCCTCTCCCCCGATCGCGCCTGGAAAACGCGCGTGTTTAACTCCCACATCAGCACCTCCGCCCGAGGAGAGGTTAGTGGCAGGTTCTGCGTTTGCTTAGGACCCTCCTCCCGCCATCAGACTTGGTCTCTAACAGGCGGACCGCCCGCCCGGCTGTGTCCATTTCCAGGCCCATTTCCCTGGGCTGCGCAGCCGCCGGCGCTCGCGGCTCCAGCTCGGAGCCGGGTCCCGGGCGCGGGCGCGGCGAGCGGGGGATGGAGGAACCAGGGCATCAGCTGCGGAGAAACTAGGCCCATCGCCCTCATTCGTTTTATTCCGGGGACAGGATTCAAATGGGCACATTTCCTCCATCCCAGCGCGTCCCCTGCCCTGGGCGGCCTCGAACCCGGCCGGGAGGGCGCCGGGCGGGCGGGCGAGGCGGGGCCGAGGTCAGCGCTGGGCCGCGGCGGGCGCCTGGCTGCTGCGAGGCCTAGGCCGGGACTGGGGCGCGCTCAGGGCACGGCCGGGGCGTCCGCAGGGAAGGGAAGCCCCCCCATCACCACCCCCATTCCCAGCGGGACTCAAAGTTGGGGGGTTAAGGATATGGGGGGGAACCAAAGCGCCAGCTCCCTCCCTCCTTCCCTCCCTCCCTCCCTCCCTCCGCCGGGGACCCGACCGCCGCCGCCGCCGCCGCCTCCATCACCTCCCGCGCGCGCTTCCTGATCCGGGTCCGCGCGCGCCGCGC
>PVJN01044679.1:0-17200 GCA_004026805.1 Lasiurus borealis | reverse complement strand
TATAACCTGAAAGGGAAAAAGGAACTTGGAATTCAAATTACCAAAATAATTTTAAGGAATAATTGTTATTTTATTTATTTATTTATTTTAAATATATTTTATTGATTTTTTACAGAGAGGAAGGGAGAGGGATAGCGAGTTAGAAACATCAATGAGAGAGAGACATCGATCAGCCGCCTCCTGCACACCCCCTACTGGGGATGTGCCCACAACCAGGATACATGCCCTTGACTGGAATCGAACCTGGGACCTTTCAGTCCGAAGTCTGACGCTCTATCCACTGAGCCAAACCAGTTTGGGCGAATAATTGTTATTTTGACATCTGCTATTTTCTTCTATTTCTAGTGCTTGATGAAAGTCTTAATTATATAATCCTCAAAACATGTTTAGATACTCTTTACTGACTCTGAAAAGATGAATCAGTACCATCTGGTTAATTTGATTAGATATGTATCAATTTTCTGCTATATGCAAAGCTCTGTGGAAGTCATTCTGGGCGTTGCAAAGAATTATCACAATTTCTGCCCTTTTCGAACTTTCTAACAACATTAACAATGTCTGAGAGGTGTTTAAGAATCTTGCACAAGATACACTATCAGTTGAGTGGTGCAGAGCTTAGTGGAATTCAGAGAATGAAGTGATCCCATGGTTTGGGACTTGGCAGTTGGAAGAGTGGAAAACCCAGAGGCAGATGAACCAGTCAATTTGACACATCTTTGGGTTTCAACATAGATCCTAAAGTGAGAAGTCTGTTTAAGTGAGACTTTGGCATGGGGAAATGAAACAATTTGAAAAGGCTTCATAGCACTTTTTTCATCTGTAATGCAGTTAGAGAATCTCAAATCAGAAAATTTTTAGCTGAAGCATTTTATGTATTGGACTCACTTTAGGATCATGGTTGGCACTTAGTAATATTTTCATTTTAAATTTCTGATTGTCAGAGGCCCAGCATAATTAGTGGAGGAAGTACCAAATCTTACCCAAGTTTTTGAGGTTTGAAATTATCATTGAAATATGCACAATTGCATTTCATGTTTCCCAGTTGTATCTTATATTGCTATTTGCAAATTATTCTCATAATGGTGTTTAGTGGGACCCTAGAACTAGAAGTAAATCCTCATAAAATCCTCCTTGATTATATTTTCTATTTTAGGAGCGTTTTATTGTTGTCAGAGAACCAAGTGGCACACTACGCAAAGCCTCTTGGGAAGAACGGGACCGGATGATACAAGTTTATTTCCCCAAGGAAGGTCGGAAAACTCTCACACCAATAATTTTCAAGGAAGAAAATCTTCAGGTAAGGTGGCTTGGTTTCAGAGTCAGTGGTGACGGTTTCTTTGCTGAAATAGTGGACTCTGCTGCTGCTGAGCATTTTGCTTTGATAAACATTTCCAATGATAATTAGGGTTATTGATCTTGTGGGCTAGGATTCGAGTGCAGATATAACAGTCACAAAGCCTGTGTTATTTCTGGATACCTCTTGATGGGCACAGATGTGCCTGTATGTGGATGGGCAAGCCGGTCATGGTGTCAGGGTAATGGTTGAACTTTCATGTTCTTCTCATCTAATTCCAACTCTACTGTGTGGCTTTAGACCATGTACAGTCAGGACCGGCATGCTGATGTCCTTAATCTCTGCATTGCACAGTTCGAGCCAGATTCTGCTGACTATATCAAAGTGAGTATATTTTCTAGTTTCTAAAGTATGAGCTTAAGCATGGTTATGAGTAAGATTTTTAATATAGCAAATGAGTTAAGTTATAAGCTTTGATACAGGGGGAGAGAAGGGAAATACCTGAAGACCTGATGTTTAACAGATCTTTTTTTACAGTACTCTAGAGTTAAGGATGAATTTAAATTTGAGGAGTTTAGTAGCTTGCCCAAGTCGGTTGGCTCAGTGGATAGAGCATCGGCATGTGGACTGAGAGGTCCTGGATTTGATTCCAGTAAGGGCACATGGCGGGTTGTGGGCTCGATCCCCAGTAGGGGATGTGCAGGAGGCAGCTGAGTAATGATTCTCTCTCATCATTGATGTTTCTATCTTCCTCTCCCTGCTTCTCTGAAATCAATTAAAAAAAAATATTTTTAAAAGTAGCTTGTTTGTACAGCTAGTGAGTGATGATCAAAGCCTGTTCTTTTTTCAATTTACCATAAAAGACCGAAGTTACTTACTAAAATTTACCAAAATGCAGTGTGTTTAATCACTGAAATACCTTTTGTACATAAGGTACTATAGATAGTATAGATGATGACAGCAGCTAGGACAGTGTGTGCTATGTCAAAGCTTGCAGTTCAGAATGATTGTGGGGAAGGGTGCTACATAAGCATACAGTTAATTATCACCTCAGTCTAAGGTGTTAGGTGCTCATAGGTTACAAAGTGCCCTCAGGAAAGGCTTCATAGGTTTCTAAAAGGGCAGGGAACATGGTGGAGTTGGGTGAGGAGAGGTGTTTCAGGTAGAGGAGACAGTATGAGCAGGCAGGAAACAACAGTGAATGCCTGAGAAATGACCAATCATCTGGTGTGGCTGAATATGTAGGGGGTGGTCAGGATTAGACTAGACGAGTAGGAGGGGCCCTATCACAGGTGACCTTAGATGCTAGGCTGAGGAACCTGGACTTCAGCAGAAAGGCTTTGATCATAAGAATGCCCTCATTTTAGAAGATCAAGGACTCAAGGAATATTAGTTAATAAGATGGAAAGTAGTAGTTGATGGGGTAGGGTAGTCGATGAGATTTGGGGGAGGTGGGAGGAGGAGTAGTGAAAGAATATTCTTGATTTCTTTTTTCCTGCTAGTGACCAAGAAATAATGGTCCATTATTTCCACTGGTTTCTCTATATGTGTGCTTCATAAACGTGTTTGGCTTCTGAAAGTAATTGATCTGGTTATAAATGTTTAGTAAACTTGTTCCAGGCTGCCATTTGTGTCTGCAGTGGAGGATTGGTCTAAATTGTCTTTTGGTTAATGATAGTGGAGACAGATATAAGTAAACCTGATTTTACTGATACTTTCTTGGGCAGTACTCATGCTAGTAAATGTATATCCAGTAATGCCACCCACTTTTTATGTTTCTAAAAAAATCGCATCGTGTATAGGTTCATCATCATACCTATGAAGATATAGATAAACATGGAAAATATGACCTTTTACGTTCAACAAGACATTTTGGTGGAATGGCTTGGTATTTTGTAAATAAGAAAAAGATTGATGGTTTACTGATTGACCAGATTCAGAGAGATTTGTAAGTATGATCTTAATTCCTAAGTAAATCTGTATTTAAACTGTTATTTTTCCAGTGGTAAATGTACTGTCCAGTGATAAATTGCTTTCACTTAACTTAGTTGATTTATGGGTTTGTTCTTTCAGCACAACCGTTTTCTGTGTTGTGTAAACAGTGCTAGGTTCTTTGTTCTGTATGCCCTGGATATTGACTGGTACCTGGCATGCCCGGTGCTCAGGGTCATGGGGACAAGAGGGCCAGTGTGCTTGTTTTCTGGTAGGACCACTCTTAGGGCTTTTCAGTAAAAGTCATCATTTAATTTATGAAAATACACTTGTTTTTTTATATACCTTTTGTAAGCTTAAGGAATTGGAAAGGTCATCGTTTTCAAAGTTGCATGAAATGAATGTCTTGTATTTTATTCATGTAGATTGGTATGTGCTCAGCCTTCTTAGCTGAAACAATAGCGTACTTTACAACTTGTAGTAGAATTGAAGAGAAAATATTTTGGATGTTTCTGTTGATTGGGTTAGAAAGGCCAAAATAACAAGAAACCAGCATGGCTGTACTAAAGTCAGCTTTTCACAAAAAGCTCTTGCTGGACTCAGAAAGCGGTTTATTGCTACCTTCGGACTAAGGCATTTTGACTCAGAGTATCCACCATGTAATCTGAACCATTCCTATAAAAGGTAAGGCATTTGTAATTAGGTGCCACAGGTATTGTCTAGAAACACAGTCCATATTTGACAGCATCATTTCTCATAGAAACAGCATTCCTAACCTGTTTCACCTAAAAAAAATGGTGATGTCCAGCCAGCCCACTTCAGCATGTGTAGTGTAATCCAGTGTAGAGGGCAGGAATATACACACCTTCATCCCACATAAGCAGAGAGCAAGGTGGGGGTCATGAGGATGCTTTAAGTGAATTGCTTTTAGGTGCATTACATTGACATCATTACTATAAAAACTGTAACTTTTTTGTAAGACATTAGAGCAACACAGAAATGCCTTTTAAAATTAAAATTTTTTATCGAGGTGTACTAATATGTGATATAGTAATATCATTATGACATCTGGAGCAGTTTATTTGCATATGGGGAAAGAGTTTTGTGTACTGAGTTAACTGTTTATAAATGTTTAGTAAACTTGTTCCAGGCTGCCATTTGTGTCTGCAGTGGAGGATTCTGATCTCTGTATAAGTAAAACTCTAGGGTTCTGAACAGCTTACTGCAAATCCCAGGTTAGCCAGTAGAGGGTGCATGTTCTTGGTGAATGGAGCCCAGACCAGAATTTAGAATTAACAAACATTTGACTTAAGTTCCACTCTTGAATTTTTGGTTGGTTTTTATATCCTCACCTGAGGACATGATTTTTAGAGAAAGAGAAACATTAATCACTTGCCTCCTATACATGCTAGAACCAGGGATCAAACTTATAACCTAGGTATATGTTCTGACTGGGAAATGAGCTCATAACCTTTTGGTGTGTCCAGTGGCTGAGCCGCCTGGCCAGGGCCCATTGTTAGTTTTGAATTGAGTGTCTTTTAAAATCTTTTTGAACATGTACATTATTTTTTTAAATTTCAAATATGGGCTGTGTGAAGCTAAATTATTCGGGGGGACATAGGCATTATACTTTAGCATGAATGTAATGAAGCCCTGAACATGATTCTGCTATACAAAAACCAGTTAAACATGATTCTGACATATACAAAGCTCTAAAGGGAATTAAGTTTATATTTTGACGAAATATTTTGTTGTCATACTTTTTGGACTTTGTTAGACTATAACAAGCAGAATAGATTTATAATGAACATTTTTGAATGTTTTCCCCTGGAAAGTTTTACTATATGAGCAGGTCTGGTTTCTTAGAACCCCCAAGGGATGGCTTTTAGGGTGGCTGGACCTTGGAATAAGCCCTGAGCATTTCTCTAAGGCACCCCACCCTCTATCTCCCAGCTCAGGTAATAGGAAAGCAGGATCACTGGATTAGGGGTCCTCACTATACCCCAACCAGAAGCCAGGACATAGCAGAGCCTTAAAGCACAAGCATATTAGAAGAGTTATTTTTAAATATCCACTGGGCTTTGAGGTGGCAAACAGGAGGAAGTCGTTGACTATGTTAGAAGTTAGTGACTGGTGAAGGATAGGGAAGTTTTAATGTTGATAAAAGGTACAATCCTAAATTATATTCTTGTTCTGGGCTTTCCTTCATCTGATGTGCATAATTTCAAATTTGCTTCACTAGGATGCTAATTTTTAACTAATGGGTTCCTGTGAGTCTTTCCTTGTACTCCTAGGAGTCTTTTAGTAGAGGCATTTATTAGCTGAGTCTCAATGAAAATTTTGTTAGGAGATGTCATCGCTAATACTAATAGGCAGTGGCTTTGAGAATCCCTTACCGCCAGCCTCTGGCTCATGTGCGGTCAAGGTATATTCCTGCCCTCTGAGGTGGATGGATTACATTATCTGCAGGTGAAGAGGGTTGGCCTAGAAATCTACCATTAGCAGTGCTGTTTCTATGAAAAATGATGCTGCTTCCAAGAATGCATCCACTTTTAGAACATACATTATAAACTGGGAACTGCCTATAGAGACTCCCTGCCCTACTACCTACTGCACAGTTGGTATGAAGCCAAAATTAACTAATTTCCCTGAAAATGTCTTTGAAAATATAAAATTAAAAAATTTTCTTCTGGCCCAAGGGAAACTTGAAATGTAATTTAGTTTTAAGCAGACACACCCTTTTATAGGACTGAGCAAATGGAGAAAACCAGTAAACCCTTTCTCTCTAGAGTTGATGATGCTATCAGCTTGGTCCAGCTGTACCACATCCTCCATCCAGATGGCCAGTCAGCTCAAGAGGCCAAGGAGCAGGCTGCTGAGGGACTGAATTTAATTAAGGTAAAGGGACTTTTCCACATTGGTTGTTGTGTGATAACTATGTTGGGAAGAATTCTGAAATACGCCATATTTAATGGCAACTAACCAGGTCTGTGGTCTTGAAATAGTGATTAGAGCCCCTTATTTCTCGACACTAGAAACAGGTAGGCTGGGGAAGTTGCAGCAGTTCAAATGGTGGGCAGCTGCCCCTTGTTCTTTGGAGTCCTGTCATCTGATGAAATCGCCAGCAGGGCAGGGTGGTCCAGGTGCCCAGAAGGGGAGATGGTGGTGCTTGTATATACCAAGCCTTAGTTGTATTGTTTTGAACTGCAGATATCTCAGACATGTTCCTCTGTAAAATGTTTAGAGTTGATATTGATATGATTTTTTAGGAAGGGGGCGATCATTGTGTAATTATCATCTCTTCTAATGCTCAGAATAGACATTGTTTGTGGATCTGGCTTCTATCCCAACACTATCTATGCATTTGCAAAGTAGTTATACAGCAATCAGTGATGTGAACAATCTAAGAAGAACGGAGAGAAACTGTAGTACAAACACTGGTTTTCTGTGATAAGCCAGATAATACAAAATGCTTTAAAGTAAAAAATTAGTTTGCTGATACTAACCTTCCAGATTCCTCCTGAAAAAAATTTTTCTAGCCCAAGGGAAACCTGAACAAATAGTTTTCATTTTATCTAGCAGAAGGTACAATGTCAGGTTTACTTAAATTTTTTTCTGAAAGAGAACAGCCATATTAGGGCACTTCTGGTGTTTAGAATTAGTATTGCTTAAACTGTGCTGTTTTTTTCTCTCTGTGTAGTGTGCTTGTCCTATCTAATAAGAGTAATATGCAAATTGAGCATCACTCCAACACACAAGATGGCCAGCAGTCCTGATTATGAAAGGGATGTCTGACTGCCTTTTTAGGCCTGATCCTACCAACCAGGATCAGGCCTAAACAGGCAGTCAGACATCCCTTGAGAGGGTGCAGGCTGGGCTGAGGGACCCCAATCCCCTGTGCATGAATTTTGTGCACCAGGCCTCTAGTTGCTTTATAATCAGGAAAACAATTGTGAAACTTATAAGGATTTTTAAACTGATGTTCTGCTTTGACTTTTTTTTCCCTTTTAAACAGGTTTTTGCAAAAACAGAAGCACAGAAGGGAGCATATATAGAATTAACACTACAAGCTTATCAAGAAGCTTCCATTAGCCAATCTGTAGCTTCCTGAAAATATTTTTCAAATAAATTTCATTTTGCTAAATACTAACTTGCTTTCTGTTGATTGAGCTGAATGTTCAAATTGTAAGTACCTTTTGATTTTGACCATTTTAGAGTACCCTATAAACTTGTTTGTTCCAAATAGTGGCCCTATCACAAAGAAAACTTGTTACTCCACTAGTCACATAAGATAAGTGCAGTGTAAGAAGTACCATGCCTTCTGGTTTCAGTCCTGGATTTCCAGAGACAAAATCAGAGCAAGGCAGAAGAGCACAAGACTGAGGGGGTTGATGGTATGTGAAAATATAATTTAGTGATGCAAAGAGAATGTGGGCTGATCTGCACTGTGAGGTGTAGTTTTGGCCCAGCCTTCTAAAGTAGATGCTGTTTTCTTAATTAGAAAGGAAATTGAGGAGTTTTCATTAAATCAAAAGATTTTATGAGAAATGACAGTATGGAAAAAAATCAAAGTCCATGTCTATTTAGTACACAAGGAGGGCACAGCACAGTGTTTACATACAAATTAAGGAGTTTCTTCTCAGGGTCCCAGAGCACTGTGGTCAGGGCAACAATTAATATCTGTCCATAATCTGTTTAGTCCTATAGATGGGAAACATTACATTCAGTCATCCAAAATCTCTTCATCCAGGTTGATATCTGTTGTGTCAATATCTTCTAAATCCAAATTATCCAAATCTTCTAATTCGAGTAAACTCTACAAAGGAAAGGAGTTATATAGTACTGTGTTAAAGAAAAGTTAGCTCTGATTTATGATCCAGTCATATCTCAGTGCTACTGTAGGTTCAGTTGCAGACCACCACACTAAAACAAGTCACATCAATTTTGTTTCCCAGTGCATATAAAAGTTATGTTTATGATATACTGTAGTCTATTAACACATTGCAGACAGATCATGAGAATTCTTTAAAAGTATTAGCTTGTAAGAACATGTGATAAATAACTTCAAAATGCAATGGGTATTTAATTTTAAAGCATGCCTTGTTTGTACTTGTTCAATAGAAACTTACCTGACCACTGGGTAAAGCTAGCAATAAAATTACTGGTCCACAATGTATTAAGTTTGCAACTAAAAAATGCTAACCATCATCTGAGCCTTCCATGAGTCATAATCTCTTTGCTAGAGGGCTTATCTTCAATTTTTAAAAAATGCAGTAATTGTGAAGTGCAATAAAATGAGGCATTTTACTAAAGGGTCCCTTTCCCATTTCCAACTCTCTGCTCTGAAACTGAGTCCATCACTTAAAATGGGAAGTTTGGGGATGGTGATCATACCTTTTCTTCTTTGTTGGCTGTGTGGGATTCTATGATAACTGGAGTAGGAGAAGCAGGTTTCCCATCAAGGTCCTGAAAGCCCAAGTGGAGAGAACATATTAGTATTTTTTTATTTATTCTGGAATTCAAAGATTTCCCCTAAGGGAAAACTAATAGGATTAGAAATGGAAGACAGTACTTAATCAACAAATCTCAACCAGATTATCTCATGTAGTATACTGACCTGTTGAGTTGCAGATCTTGAGGGCTGAAAGCCTTTTGCCTCTTCCATGACATTTCTTTCTTCATTTGGCTATTAGAGAATAAAGCAATAATAAAATGAAATATTTTGAAGTTGTAATTCATTTATGAAGTTGGCTTAACTCTCAGATATTAGCTCTTATTCCAACAATAACATGCAGTACAGTTCAAAACCTTGAGTCGTGAGTGCGCACTTACCGTGACAAGTGGGTATTGCTTAGCTGGCAGCAGGTCGGCATGTGTTTCCTTCACCCATTCTTCCACAACAAAGGCTTCTTTCAATCCAGGAAAAAGGTTCTCATACTCTGTTGGATCAGCAAGGGATTCCGCTGCTTTCTGATTGACTTTTGAGAGATTTTCTCTCCACAGTTTAACCACCCTAATATAGATATCATGGAACCAAAGGGAGACTAAATAAATGTGCTGCTTTTATTTGAAACATTTCTTCCTAAAATTAAAAGTCTGTACCTTGAAACCTGACTGGGTAAGTAAGTCCGGGCCAGGAAAGCAGCTTCTGGTAATCGTCCAGTCCTGATCAAGAGCTCTAGGCAAGCATCGAGCCTGACGATGGGAAAGGAGAGGCACTGTCACCAAGAATAAACACGGTAACACTGGCATTTCACAATTAAAGAAGCATGGACCTAGTGTTTGACAGCATTCCCTCCCATCCTCATTTTGTACTGAGCTATTTAACCTGCCATCACCTGGGTGTTCCACAATCTGAGGACTCCAGGAGTTGTGATGGGTGAGAACTACCCAAATTGGTAAAATGATTTGTGATCATTTCCCATCTCCTTAACTTTTAATAACTCCTAAGAAGAATTGAAAGGGGCTTTTTCAAGACATGTTAAGGCAATTGAGATGAGCACCTTTTAAAGGCTTCTGGAGACGGGGTTGGGGACAATGTCTCCATTATGGCCTGTGCTGGACAGTTCTGTGGGAAAATAGTGTCTTACTTTAAATGTGTTTTAGAATTAAAATTCTTTGGATTTTAGAAAGGTAATACATTACCTAATGTCAGTATCAAAAATCACAAACACTAAATTCTATAAAAGTAAATATTAGATTTTAATACATGACCTTAACTCTCAAATACTACTAAGTTATAAAACTATTTTCAGAATATTTTTGGATTTCTGAATTACGGGTAAGGAAGAGTGGACCTATTACAGCATATAAATTTATAAAATTGTTTATAAACAGGTATTAAAAATATAAATATATAACTGGGGCGTGAGGTGCATACTGCAAGGTTTTATGTTAGTGTGGGGTTTAAAAAGTTAGCATGTAGGCCATACCCCTTTGGCTCAGTGGATAAGAGTGTTGGCCTGCAGACTGAAGGGTCCTGAGTTCAGGTTTGGTCAAGGACATATACCTCAGTTGCAGGCTCAATCACTGACCCTGAGTGGGGCACATGCGGGAGGCAACCAATTGATGTGTATATCGATGATATACTCTTCTCAGACTCCCTTCCACTCTCCTCTAAAAAAAAAAAGCACAAAGACAAGGTTAATGAATACTTTGTGTTTTATTTTATAACACGGTCTACTAATGTTGAAATGAATTGATCTGCACTAACTACCAGACTTAATGTGACATTTTTATGCTTTACAGTTGGGACTCAAACCTGAAAGTAACTGGTATCTTCATCTCCTTTTATTCTTGCCATGAACAGATCAGAATTACCCAATTTGGGTAAAATCATCTACTATTCAGGTGCTAACTAGAACAACACTAGTAACCTCCTGCAGTCATAAAATGCTTCAGCCAGGAGGTGGTAGGGCTGTTGAGGAATTTCTACTAATTGAGCCTCCTTGAATAGCTCATTTTCCTCAAACATTTAGACTAAGTGTGGTAAGAGCATCCTTCGCTAAAGATGAGTGCCACCCAGGTAGCACGGTCCTGACTGCCACCACTAGCAACACCATTTGGCCAGGGTTCATTCTTCACAAGCCCCTCCAAAGTGCTTTTATTTACTATATCCACGACTTTTAGACCTTGGATTCATACTTACTTGCCCTGTAAGAAGTAACTCATGAATGCCACATTATTCTTGCCATCTCTCTCTGCACCTTCTGCTAGCTTGTTCACCATACTAGCATTTCCAGAGGCGGTGGCCAGTAGCAACAAACCCCCATAATCCTGTGCATAGTGCAGGCACTCCTGGGCGAGGCCAAACTGACATTTACTGATGGCAAGCTCAGCAAGTTGTTTCCACTTCTGTTCCGACTGTAAGAAAGTTTCTGTTAAAAAAATATCTCTGGAAATAAACATTTGAATTTCCAACATTAGCCCATTAACCTGAACAAGTCTATGCTGACAATGGGAGATCACAGGGTGGGGCAAAAGTAGCTTTATAGGAATTCATATGGAAAATACAGTAAAAAATAATATGAGTATAAACTTTCATGTACTCAACTATAAACCTTTTGCCTCACTACATTGAGCTGTGCTTGTTAAACTGGTTCTATCAATCAAAATGAAATGACAAAATGTATAATGAGAAAATGGAAATTATTCACATACAAAATTAAAACAAATCAATTTTAATAATTAACCCATTATATTTTTATTTTGTAATTGCGCAGTGAAAATAAACCGCCTAATAGACGTTTTAAGGTAATTAGATTACAATTTTAATGATTTAATACTTTTTTGAAAGATTACAAAATTGTTTATATCCTTAAATATTTAATAATATTTATCATTTATAGCTTCTCAAAAAACAAAATACACATCTGGGTGATATTCATTTAGCTAAAATTTACTTTGTACATCTGAAAAGAACTTACCTGTAAATGCTAGACTTAAACCACAACTAAAAGCCCTCAATTTGCAAAGATTTTAAAATGTCACTAAACTATCAAAATATCAGAACCCTTCTTTAAAACTAACATCTTTCTCACTAGTTTGATACTGGCAAATTACTGCTACACCTGCACTCAAAGTTCTCAAACTAGTTTACCTACTATCATAGATCTTCTCTTCCAAAACAAATCTCTTAAGATATGAAAACACGTTAATTTTTTAAATAAATTAGAATGCTAAGAATATTGCCAATATAATTCATTGTAACTTATGCAAAGATTAACATAATACATTTTTAAGCAAGACCAAAGAATAACCTCAGCAAAATGAGTCTCATTTGCAGTTTATACTAAACACATAGAAATACTGACCTATCAGTTATTAGTACATACCTCTGCTTCCACTGCTAACTGGTAGGCAATTTTTAGTTCTCCAAGCTGAAGAGCAAGTTCAAAGCGATGCTCAGGATCTGTGGATACTGTAAGAGCTTGCTGCTTGAAGCCCTAAACAGTTTAGAGAACGTGTGTGTCATCTATATGTAAACACACATGCATTCAGGAAATCATCCACTTCCTTTTCAGACTAACATAGGTATCCCTTCTGACATAGAAGCCCATTTGAATCAAAAGTAACAGGTAACAAAATACTCCAATGAGAAGACAGGAAAAAAATTTAAGGAATCATTAACTGATAAGAACCTCAGCAGAGAAAATTCAGTCACTGCTGTTCGCTCAGCAGTGGAAGCTGACCAATGCTAAATAAACTTGAATAAAACAACTAGTAAAATCAGAAATGCAAAAGTAAAAAGTGTCAGAAAAGGATTTTAGGGAGTTGAATGAACAAGAGTCATTTTTTAAAAAGGCAGAGACTGGGGTAGATCTAGGTGTTTGTAATCTCACTAAACTGGGTCTTAGAGGTCATCTAGACCAGTCCCTCAAAAGTGTAAAAGGCAAAATCTTCCTGCTAGTATTTTTTACCACCTGCAGGTCACTTAGCAAACATTTGCTTTCGCTCCTGACATGGATTGTCATTACCTATGCTTTTAGTGTTGGTCTCATATCCAGTGTATTCATCAGCAAGTTCTTCAGCTCTAGAGAAGTGGTGTATTAGACAAAAAGCTCCGACTTCATTGGACTGAGGGAGAATGCTCAGTTACGGGGTGGTCAGCAGGGAGAAAACTGGAGAGCTTTGTATAAAATCTAAGAGTGGAGGATTGAAGATCTATGAAACTACTCAGGTAAAGGCAAGGACAAAGTGAAATCAGGTGGATTAAATACCCTCTGTTTTCCTCCAAATGCCTACTGAAATGACATTAAAGGGATTCTTTTTTAAAGGCATAAGCTCCCAACAACACATAAAAACGCAGAGAAGGCAGTTGCAAAATGTTTGAACCTGGAAAGCTGGTAGAGGGGTATAAAGATTCAGGTGAAACACTGGAGAAAATCCTGTGAGTGAACACAGCATAGAAAACAACCAAATTTACACTCCAAAATCCCCAAAGGTGTCTCGTGAAGGGTAGTGCTAAAACAAAACTGCCTGAAAGGTCATATAAGAAGTTAGATACCCTAGGTCCCTATTCCTCTCCCTCACACCCTTGACATACACACAAAACACGAGGTTTGTTTTTTGAAAGGATCTCTCTCGTCTGAGAGATACCCTGCACACCAAAGGAACGTGTCTTGAGTATCAAAAGGGAACGGGTTATGAAAATGGATGTGGAGACTAAATAAAATACTAAATATGCAGACACTAAACTGTTTTCTACTTAACCCCCAGCACAGTGGTGATTGGGAAGCTTTTCTGTAAACTCTAACCAGCCCAAGGGACATGACTTACAAATCCTAAAATCACTAAAATGTCAATGAGGGCTACACGTCAGAGTGTCTGGTACAATACTAAGTGCTCATTAAATGAAGAGTTATTAAATTCATTAGATGAAGATACTGACATTGAGGTTCACCAATCAAATGGCCCAGCCACATCACATGTGAGTTCATACCAAATAAGCCCACCCACAAATTCAGACCTTATATCTGCTTCTTAAATTTCTACTCTGAACTCCAGACTCCTGAAGAAAATCCCTAACGAGATCAAAATGAACCAACAGTGGTAACTTAGCAGATAGGGAACCTACCAGGTAGGGACAAAAGAAAACTTTAAAACTACAACAAAAGGGAAACTACCATATCCTTAAGGGAAAGAAACTTTACCCATAAATAAAATTTCAAAAGTCCACGAATAACAAAATAAAACCAGTTCAGGAAATCCAACAATTCCACAAAGAGAAAACTATAAAACGAAGGAAATCATCAGAGGAATGATTTTTAAAACTCAAAAATGAAGGATGACTCCTCATCTAGAGGGGGAAATCATAAGAAATGTTTCAAACTCCAGTTAAAAAAGTTTATCTAATCAGCAAAATGAATAATAGTTGACCCCTTTTAAGGCTCAATATCATGATATCCAGAACAATAGGGACAAGATCCAAAAAAGCTTCCAGGGAGAAAAGAGATCAGGTATTAAGAATCAGGAATTTAAGTGGCTTCATACTTTAATAATTACTAGAAGTTAGAAAGCAACAGGACAATGTATTTGATTCTGAGAGAGAACTAAGTCCCCAACCTTAAATTCTATATCCAGTTAAGTGGTCAATTATGGTATAAGGTAGAACAATGGCACTTTCAGGCACTCAAGGTCACAAAAAATTTACTTCCCAATAGACCCTTTCTCAGGAAACTACTGAAGGACATGCTCTAGCAAACTGAGGACATAAACCAGGTAAGAAGTTAGGGGATACAGGGAACAATAGATCCAACTCAAGAGAGAGGCAAAGGGGAACCCCAACATGATGGTGAAGGGGATATCCATGATGAGAGCAGAAAAACCAGTTCAGACTGAAGCTGACTAAATATACTGAAAGGAGATGCTAGGGAAATCTGGAGAATCAGCAGAGTAGGGAGAATCACCATAATACATTAAAAAAAAAAAAAGCCAATTTTAAAAAAGAATTATTAATTTCAGGGAAAACAAACTGCAGGAAGGGAAAGCTACAATATACCACATGGCTCAGATGTGAACAGTGTTTACATAGCCATAATGTAAAGATCGATAGTGATCTATTCAAACTCATGATATAATTACATTGGAAGGATAAGGAATAGGAATATAACATGTATGTAGGAGAAGCAGAGGGATATGAAAAAAAGATAAATCCTCATTTAGAGTGGGAAGTCATAGGATATAAGATGTCTAAAGCATGTTATTTAGAACATGGAAATGAAATACCGAGTTGGCTAAATGAATTAAGTGATTACTTCCAGAAAGTAGAAATGAGAGAGGGAAGGGAGAGATTTTATTTTTCATAAACCTTGTAAAACTTTATGCCCATATAACTTTGGTTAAGAAAAAACACACACATAAAAAAAAAAAAAAAAAAAAAAAAAAAAAAAAAAAAAAAAAAAAAAAAAAGACGAATCACTCCTTTCAAATTTCATGTTATGTGTATTTTACCATAAAAAAAAAAAAATGCCAGTTAGGAAAGAAAACTATAATAATGAAAATAGTAACAGGATGGAAAAGAAGTCTACAAGAAAGGAAAGACTGATAATCACCCTGACATTTAAATGGGGTACCAAGGATGTTCGGGAAGGAGGAGTGTAACAAGTGACTTACATTTACAGGAAAACTCCATTGCCGAAGTTTTTCCAATTTATCCTGTCATTCTTTTTAATTGCTGGTTTTAAAAAACATACAAAACTAAAATACGAAAATGAAACCTCTTACCTGCTTTTCCAAAAAATGTGCGACTCTAGTCCTTTGTTCCTTTGGAATGGTGGGAAGGACCTTATCAGCCATGCTGAAGTCCCTCCGCATGACAGCCGTCTGGTATTCCAGCACTGAAACCAGGAGGGAGTAGCTGACGATGTTCAGTTCTTTGTCCCCCAGATAAAGCCTGTTGTCTTTAGGAATATAGCCCAGGAGATACATTGTTCTGTATTAGAAACAGAAACTAATTTAGCCCAAATCAGTACACACAGATACACAACCCACATTTTGTCTCTAGCTCAAAATCTTTCCATTTGATTGATGTAATTTTGGTTAGCAATTGCCAACCTACTATATAACACTGAAAAGTCAGGCCTATCATTTTTATAAGCCAGCAATAGATTTTGTTTAAAAAGTGTATTTTTAAATTTAGGCTGCTTAAGGAAAAAGCAAAACAATACTCAGCTACCTGTCCAAGTGGGCAATGGTGACTATTTCTCCTCCAACATAATAATTTAGTCTGTTCACAGAACTTGTGTAAATGAAGCAGTCGCCTACCCACAGCCCTGTTTTCACAATTTCCTGAATCTCACCAAGAACCTACAAAAAAAAAAAAAGTATTATTACCTTATTCAGCATTAGAAATCCTGTTAACAAGAAACTCCATATAATTAAGATAAGGCAGAAAAAGGGATGCAAAACAAAATTCTATTTCAAGAAAGAAAATCTAGCCTGGCTGGTGTTGCTCAGTGGTTAAGCATTACCATAAGAACCAGGAAGTCACAGTTCGATTCCGGTCAGGGCACATGCCCCAGTTGTGGGCTTGATCCCCAGTACGGGACATGCAAGGAGGCACTGATCAATTATTCTGTCATTATTGATGTTTCTATCCCTCTCTTCTTCTCCCTCTCCCTCTCTAAGAAATCAATAAAAAACACATAACAAAACTTATTTTTATAAAAATAGGAAATCTATCTTTGGAATTTCTATCTTCTTCCTCCATTTAAGAATAGAATCCTGAATGAGTATTTGTAATGTAAACTCTCATTGTTGTGTCAAAGCCATGATTAAAAAGTGTTTATCTAAATTCCTTACACACATGAAACCAGCAAAGTATTTCATAAAATCTTCCAGGGCATCTCCACAATGGATGATTTATCTTTACCATTTGAGAGCTCATTTAAATCACTGTGACCAAATTGTCTGAAAACCAAAACACCTTATAAATTTCTTTACTGAAAGATAATCAAAGTTAGTCTAAGGATTTCCTAAAATCAAAGCACAAATTTCTTTTAAATATAAGTACTTTTAGACTCTGATCTCTAAGCCAATATTTTAATTTTCACATTTTACTGTAACTCCTTAAATGCTTAGTTCCCCCATACCTAATTTATACTCAAATGTTAAAATGAGTGAAGTTCTAAGAATATAAATCACTTAGAAGCAAAGCTCAAGTTGTGCTGATGCAATTACCTCAAAGGCATCTTCAATGCCATCTTCGGTAACTCCCTCATGTGTTTCCTGCGCAGACAAGACTTTTTCCGACAGATACTTAAGGATAAAAAATGACTCCTCAGTGGCAATACAGACTAGCTCTCCAGAGTCAGACCAGAAAATCTGCAACATGACAAAAACACAGACAAATGATTTTGGATTTCTGAGTAGATAATGATAAACTGCATACACTTTCTTTCTTACAAGATTTATCTTATAGTAAGTATATACTTAGCAATTTAATACAGTGCGTATATACATACATGTGAGGTG